>MU006786.1:740451-762019 GCA_010093635.1 Massarina eburnea CBS 473.64
GACTCTCAGAGAGTTGAGAAATCGGCCGTCTTTTCGGCCAAGACGCTAAGGGCGACAGGGGGAGGGGGCAACCCGTTCATGCTCCACCCTTGTATTCCCGCCGAGCGCTAGCGAGAGTTGGCAGGTGCGCATGCCAAGACTCCAATTAAAAGACGGTAATACCGTGAATGCTGCCCCCCTCGCAACTTCAGCAACCTCAATTGACCTCTCCCTGAAGTCTCTCCCGTCGGTCGCATTCTCTCTGACGCCTGTCGCGAGCTGTTTTGCACCTACACCATGGCGGTTAACGCGAGCTTCGTTTCGCCGACGGCCGATGCCAAAGCCGCGCAGCTGATGGCTTCGTTCGACACCAATGGCATGGTCTCGACCGTACTGAACAACATGAGCGGGTGGAAGCTCGTCTTGACGCTCCTCATGCTCGCCGTCGCGTACGACCAGTGTAAGTCGAGACATCGACCCGAGTCCCCGGCGCACGCGAACCGCAGCTAACAGGCGCCAGTCAAATACATCTGGAACAAAGGCTCCATCGTCGGCCCGTCCATGAAGGCACCCTTCATCGGTCCCTTTCTGGAGTCGGTGAACCCTGACTTCAGGCAATACTACGCGAAATGGAAGTCTGGTCCTCTGAGCTGCGTCTCGGTGTTCCACAAGTGCGTCTACCCCTATCCGCTTTTTGCTCGCTTTGGCTGTTTGGCTGTTTGGCTGTTTTGCCGGCGCATGCTGACTGATGCTCCAGGTTCGTCGTGATCGCGTCTACGCGCGACATGTCCCGCAAGATCTTCAACTCGCCCACCTTCGTCAAGCCCTGCGTCGTCGATGCCGCGTACAAGCTCCTGCGCCCGCAGAACTGGGTCTTCCTCGACGGCAAGGCCCATGTCGACTACCGCAAGGGTCTCAACGGCCTCTTCACCCGCCAGGCGCTCGACAAGTACCTCCCCATCCAGGAGGACATCTACAACGAGTACTTCAAGCAGTTCGTGCACACGTCCCAGGTCGAGAACAACGGCGAGCCCGTTGCCTTCATGCCGGCCTTCCGCGAGTTGCAGTGCGCCCTTAGCTGCAAGACCTTCTGTGGCCACTACATGACCGAGGAGTCGATCAAGAAGATTTGCGACGACTACTATCTGATCACCGCCGCCCTCGAGCTCGTCAACTTCCCCATCATCCTGCCCTGGACCAAGAGCTGGTATGGCAAGAAGTCCGCGGACATGGTTTTGGACGAATTCGCCAAGTGTGCTGCCAAGAGCAAAGTCCGCATGGCCGCCGGTGGCAAGGCCGACTGCATTCTCGATTTCTGGGTCCAGTCCATCCAGGCGTCGGCCAAGTATCGCGAGAGGGTGGCTTCTGGCGAGAAGGTTTCCGACAGCGAGAAGCCGTCGATGCTCCTTCGCGAGTTCACCGACTTCGAGATCTCCATGACACTCTTCACCTTCCTTTTTGCTTCCCAGGACGCTACTTCATCGGCTTGCACCTGGTTGTTCCAGATCATGGCGGACCGACCGGAGATCCTCGACAAGGTTCGCGAGGAGAATATTGCGATCCGCAACGGTGATATCCACGCCCCGCTTAACCTAGACCAAATCGAGTCGTTGCCATGGACGCGCGCCGTTGTCAAGGAGACGCTCCGCTACCGCCCTCCCGTGATCATGGTTCCCTACGTCGCCAAGAAGGACTTCCCGATCACTCCCGAATACACTGCCCCGAAAGGTTCCATGGTCATCCCCTCGACCTATCTGAGTCTCCATGACGAGGAGGCCTACCCCAACCCGGAATCTTTCGTGCCAGAGCGATGGATCACAGGTGATGCCGACAAGCAGGTCAAGAACTGGCTGGTGTTCGGCACCGGACCCCACTACTGCCTTGGCCAAGTCTATGCGCAGGCGAACCTGATGCTCATGATCGGCAAGGCCAGTATGATGATGGACTGGAAGCACAAGGTGACGGACAAGAGCGAGGAGATCAAGGTGTTCGCCACCATCTTCCCTCAGGTACGTCGGCATCATGTCTATACCTTTGACCAGACAGGATACTAACAAGACGCAGGACGACTGCCTTCTTACGTTCACCGAACGCACAATATAAAGCCTTCTTCAGCCATTGTTGCTATACGATGCACTTCTTTCGCACTTTAGCATTAGCATCTATAGCCTGGAGTTTTTGATTCACTTCTCATGGCTTGGCTGGCCTAGGACCCGGAAAAGGGACCGATTGGCGTCTTAGCATTTTTTTATTTAGACGTACTAATTTGGGCACTCAATTCCTAACAGCGGGTTGCCTTCTAACGACACATGAGAGATACGTGGGGGTAATGCCGGATGGGGGAGACAGGGCGGGACAGTTCTGTACATAGGAAAGAGAGGGGACGGGGAGCGGTCGGCGATTTAGCAGTAGTAATGTAGAGGAATGAAGTCGCAATACCGTCCGGGAGGATGGTTTGCCGTGCCACATTATCCATCACAAGCGGCGTAGCTTGCGCACTGACCACCAACTTTTGGGAGATACTTCTGGGACGAGGCGCGAACTACTTCGCTTCACCACCATCACCACCGCCATTACTTCTCGTGCGAGTCCTGCCACAGCGATCCCGCAATGGCACCCAGCGTGTCTCCCAGCGAGGCCAAAAACACGCCGGTCGGCCCGCACCCGTCCTATATCGAGGTGGCCAAGCCCTACATCCTCCAGTCCGCAATCCAGAAATGCCTCTCCGACCTGGGCATGAGCGACGCCAAAGAGGACGCGGCGCGCCTGCAGGGAGTCACGTATATCGATCAGGTGCGACGCGCACTGCAGCTGCCTGTCCGCACCTTCAACACGGCCGTCATTTACTACCACAAGTTCCGCCTGCTGCACGCGGAGAACGAGTACAATTATGCGGACGCGGCGGCCGCGGCGCTGTTCACGGCCTGCAAGATCGAGGACACGTTGAAGAAGAGCCGGGAGATCTTGGCCGCGTACTGGAACCTGAAGGTCGGCGTTGGCGAGCAGGCCAGTAGCGACGATTCGGTACCTTCCCCAAGTGAGAGTGGCCGTGAGTGGATGCTGACATGGTGTTGCAGCGCTTCGAAAACCATTCCAAGCTCATCCTCGGGCTCGAGCGCCTCATGCTCGAAAGCGCAGGCTTCGACTTCCGCAGCCGCCACCCGCAGAAACTCATCGTGAAGCTTGCGCGCGTGCTCGCCTTCGACAAGAACAGCGTGTCGAGGACGGCGTGGAATCTGAGCATTGACTTGTATAGGACCTTCGCACCGCTGAAACACACGACTCCGACTATGGCTATTGCTTGCCTGGAGCTAGCCGCTAGACTACATGAGATAGATACGACGGTCGTAGTTGACAGTGGAAGTGTCACGTACAAGAAGTGGAATACGAGCCGTGCAGAAATCATGGGTAGGTGCGACTGTGGCCATTTAACAATCGGATGGGCTGACAATGGGACAGAGACGTTGCTCGACCTGCTCGATCTCTACAACAACTACCGCAGCTCGACCTCCGTCGGCCCGGCGTACTCCCTCGAGACTTTTATCAACATCCGCATCACGCTCAATCAAGAAGCCTCCGCTTCGAGCATCCCGCGCTACGCTACATACGCCTCTGACCCTGCGAGCATCCCAGCTGCCTCTGCCACCACTAACTACACGAACGGCAGCTTCAAGGCCCGTAACGGTATCGAGTCTATGCCTCTCACACCTGCCACACCAGGCCAGATTTCCCCGGGAACGGCCACGCACCCGCCTACCTCTGCAATCGGCATCCGGGGCCAGAATGGCACGGTACGGTTCATGCTGAGCGCGCAGCGGGCCAAAGAAGAGGGTGCGGTTGTCAACAAATACCTCAAGGTCGAAGAGGAGGAGTATGAGGAAGAAGTTCTAATCGAGCCAGAGCGCGCCGGTGACCGGGACCGGGACCGGATCGATAGGGATCGCGAGAAGGACAAAGAGTGGGAGAGGGAACGACGAAGAGTGCGTTGAACAAATACGATGAGTTTGCGTTTGGACTTTTTGGCTTTCAGTGTGCTGCGAAAGTATGTTCCGGTCAGGAGCTGTGGAGATCAACCTAACGGTGATAATAGGAACCCTTTAATGGAGACGGACAGTTTCACGGACGTGTCAGACAACCAGACACACCACGAAGTTGGAGTCGAGCCCACGGCGAGTATACAGCGCGCTCTTCGCCACCCGCGTACGAAGATTTTCGCGACGCCACGGATTGGGAACGCGTCCATACAAACAACCCCTACAGCAGCCCCTACAGCGACCGCGGCGGCCTAGGACGCGGAGGACTCCAGCAGCGCGGTGGTCGCGGCCGTGGCCTTGGTCGTGGTCGCGGAGAATATGATGCGCGTAATCGATCGCCTTGGTACAATCGGAGCCCCAGTCCGTTCAGCTCTGCGTTTATACCCGCCAGCAATCATGGTAACAATGGAGGTCAAGGCTTAGGACGCGATCGAGACCAGGATCAAGGCCATGGACGTGGACGTAGAGAGCATCACTCGCGAAGTCGATCGCCTATCATTCGAACTGGTAACGAATTCGGACGAGGACGTACGCGTACGCGTACAAACAGTCTGAGCAGCAACTGGAGCGGAGAGTGGGGACGCGGACGAGGCCGAGGAAGGGACGAAGCCCGTGCCAATCGCGAAGATGTCCATAGCTCTACTAGCAACCAGAGAGTAAGTCGAGGCATTTCCCAGGGATGGGCAGACCGCGGAAGGGGTGAAACCTCCGATTGGAAACCCTATGTCGATCAAAGACAATCGCGACAAGTGTCGCCCGTTGGATTATGGTGTTTAGAACGATATTAACAGTAACAGGAGAGTTCGCGGTAACGTCAAAGTTCGAAACGAATACGGCCGGGGTGACTGCGGTCTGGGAGGTTTCTAGAGGAGGTATGATTATGGGAATGCTAGGGTTAACACTGCTCATTGCTGTTCACTTTATGGAGGCTATTTCGATCAACGAAACGACTCCGATGCTGTCCAAGGAGACGAGCGCGAGTATCAAATGCAGTAGGAGCAAGACCTGTCGCACGCCGGGAAACGTCCGAAATTGGGCGGGTTTCTCTTTGGCTATTGGGCTGGGATTGGAGCATTGCTGTCCTGGAAGGGGTCTCATTGCGCTGCTAGATAAAGCGCTTTTGATGAATTAACATCATGGTCTCCGACGTTGAGAATAATGAAACGACCTTTCTATGAAACGAAGCATGACTGCATGCCTTGTGTATGTCAGGAGGAAAGAATGCAAAACCGAGATTGGTGATTAGAGATATGCTAATCATAAGTCATGACCCGCAAATCTAATTCACTCATTGCTGGCCAACTAACTAGGAGTCAAGCAATGACACCCTATCTACCCCTCCCCCCCCCCCCCCCCCCCCCCCCCCCCCCAAAAGAAGACATTAGTTCAGGTAACACGCATTAATCAATCCAATCGTACCCGATTTCACCTTAGCCATCCCTTCGACCCATACATACCATTTGTTGCATACAAAGCACACTCCTACCATTACCATGCCATCCATCTACGTATAGATACTCTCGGTATAAGTATTAACCTGCAGACCCTTCTCGGCCATCTCGGCATTCTCCAAGAACTTGAGCGGCATCCAGACCAAATGGCCCTTGATCTTATCCAACTCCAGCCTCACCTGGTCGGCCGGCATATCGGTAGCGTAAAGATGACCCTGCTTATGGACCTTGTCGGTCTTCGGATTCGGCGTGAACTTGTCGTAGTCTTCAAACGTCAGGATGTCGTCGTCGGGGTCCGCGTGGAACAGGTCCCGGAAGACTTTCGTGTTGGTGGTCGCGCGCTCGGTCCAGAGATTCCAGAGGTCCGAGGACAGCGGGTCTTGCACGAAGTCGGCTTCAGCGCCGGGGTAGGTGTCGTTGCCGGGGTGGGTGGAGGGGGGTTGCGCGTTGATGTCGTCTTTTGCGTCGAGCGCTTGAGGGGGGAGGAGGCCGAGGTGTTCGCGCCAGAGGTTAGAGCGGAGTGTGTGGGCGAGGCGGGAGGCTCTGTAGGGTGCACCGTCCATGGTGGTGTCGATCTTGTCTGTGTCGTGGAGAACGATGGATAGCTCGGAGTCGTGGTATCCAAGCTGGCTTCTATCGTTTATATTAGAGCTACCGCAGATGACGTACTCATCGTCGACTATGAGGACTTTGCCGTGTATGTAGAGTTCTTCTTGGAAGAAGTTTGCTTTCTCGTCTTCGGGCTCGCCGTCCCATTTTTCGGTGCTGGGTTTCTTGTCTGTGAGCATCGCATCATCGGCGATGGAGTCGGGGTCGATGAGTCCACCTTGATCACCTAGGCCGACTTCTGCCTCATCACCGGCGAACTTGCGCCTCATTTCTTTGGCTGTTTCACGGGCTACGTGCTCGGCCTCGACGGGCGCTTCGAGTTCTTCGATTTCCATCTGTTGCAGCTCTTTGTACGTCATACCGGATTTCTCCTCTTGCTCCTTGAGCTGCCGGTTCGAATTGATGCGGTCGTATGAGCGGAGGTTGAAGCAAAAGATGTATTTGGTGGGATCAAAGCCGCGTTTCTTGATTTGTCCGAAGATGCTGTGTTCGCCGCGACAAATGGATTTATACTGGTAGTCCATGATTGCGCGGGTTCCCGTTGCCGCGTCAGCGCGCAGGTCGCCGGCGAAACCTGGGATCGCGGGAATTAGGATCATGATGCGGAAGTTGCGGTTTTCTTCAGCGGCGCGAACCACGGCTTCAACAATGGCACGTCCGATCTGATTATGGATGGGCGACTGCTCTTCACCGGTTGCGGTGATGAAGAACTGATTCTCGATGTACACGAAGTGCTGTGCGTGGCGAATGAGGTCGCAGTACGCGTTCTGGATACTGTGTTCTGGGGGCTGGAGCCCGGAACTCCAGTCTGCACTGCTGCGCACGAGTTGGGCTTGTACGGTGCCGCGCTCTTGGAGATTCTTGGTGCTCAGGGGACTGAGGGGATGGTGGATGTAGTCGCCAACTGGGAACTTTGGACGCTGAACTCCGATCAGGTCTTCGTCATCGCCTTCGCGGCCTTCGAGTGTCAGCCAGTCGTAGCGTTTGTCGCGCTTGTACTTGTCACGCTTGCAGAAGTTCCAGCGGAGAACGAAGTGTTCCGCGATGTCGTACACACACGGTCCTATCACGCCCATCGCCACATCATGCCAGGGCATACGCCCATACTCTGACTTGCTGAGTTGGTTGGATTTCCAGTCTTCGACACTCTGGAAGTCCATGATGCGGTTGTTATTGAAGTCCTGGCCAGGGAAGATTTCGTTCTGGACACCTGAGGGATGAACATCAGCCAGAGGGTGCTGTTTGTTGTCCCAGCGTCCATAGCAGAGATCAAGACCGCCGATGAAAGCCAAGGCGTAGTCTATTACGATGAACTTCTCATGATGCGCCCAGTAGAATGTCATGTCGGAGGCGTTTTCAAATACATTGTGATCCGGGTGTCGCATTACTTTGATGTTGTCATGCCCGGGCTTGCCCTCTGGGATGAGGCTTGTGAGGGCTTTCTTCGTGTGTTGGCTGTTGCATGTGAGGGCTGCAGCTACCTATAATATGTCAATCATGGCTCATGTATATACGACTAGTTGCTCACCTCTTTGTAGACCACAATGTAGATCTTCACGCCAGCTTCAGCTTTCCTCTTGAGCAGCTTGTCTAACCTGAAGTCCTGATTGTAAAAGGGAGGCCTCCTCAAAAACAGCTCGGGACTCAGCCACCAGTCTTCGATGTAGATGGTCTCCTTTGCATTTTCCAAAGCCTCGGAGACAGCCTGGTCATGATTAACTCGCGGCCCTCAATCCTACTTACAGCACGTATCTGTTTCTGCTGTAACATCTGCTAGAAATGCACTCACCCAGAAGTAATCCCGGCCATCCACATACCACTTCACAAGATTCCCCTCCCGCTCCGGCGCAAAGCTGTTGAAGCGATGACTCTCACACACGCGACTCCGCTTCTCATCCGTTTTCTGCTCGTGCTCCTCATCATGTCGATGGTTGCGATTCAACAAGTTGCCGAACTTGCCTACCTTGTTCTTCGCATGCACGGCTCTAACCTTGGCGTCATAGAGGTTCGTCCCCTTGAGCTTTGCGCGCAGATTGGGGAACGGATGCGAGACCTTATCTTTGAGGCCGCGCTTCCCGGCGGTCGCGCCGTTCGCCTCTCCGTCGGCCATGATTGTGGGCCGTTGAGTTAGTGTGGGGATATCAGGCGTCGGGGAGTGTTCTGGCACTGTGATTCAGCTGTTGGATGGCGCGGGCGACAAGTCGGACAATTGAAGAGCCCCGAGGAGGGTTTTGTAGGCCGATGCACATGTGCCACGCGAAACCTGTATTCACAGGTTCAATGTGGGTTTTCAGGCAGGCAACCAGGATGTCGTGACCTCGCGGAAGGCTCGAAACGCAATCAGCAACGGTGACGTGAGCCAAGCGACCCCGCTAATTTTGATAGACAGGTACAAGAACGGTTCGCGTCTGTCCAGACTTCTCGAGGACTATGGTCGATATAATGATGAGTAATGCGCCGAGTCGCTGCTACTTCTGAACCTAAACTCGTCCCCTCCTGCTTGCTTTCTGGGTGCTAATCGAGCTGGACGCATCTTCCACGAGCCGCACAGCTCGATCGACCCGGATCTACGATGCCGACCCTTGTTTGCATGAGGCAGAACTATTCACTCATTGGACTAGCGCAGTCAAACAAGATTTTAGCTTCGGTCTGCACATGCGGGATGGGGGATACCAATCACTTGGTCCATCACGTGACCTGGAATTCACTTTCAATCTTTCACCCAACGGCTCACGGGATTCAATATTCGACCGAGAAAACACCTTCCCTCTGCCATGGTATCAACCTAACAATGAATCCAACTCTACTCATCACCACCCCCTTTCATCCGCTGCATCCAACCGCCCCAATCAACACCCATACCCACCTCCCCCAAGCCCACAACGCCATCACCCTCCCTCCAACCCTCCCACTTCTCTAAGCCATAGAGATGTCTCATTGTCGGCCTCCCATGCGGACAACTCCACGGCTTGTCCATGGTCCCCATATGCTGTACAATGTTCTCCATTTGCGCCGTCTTGAGCGTCTTGCCGATCATAACCGAACTCCTGCACGCGCGGGAAGCGAGGAGTTTGCGGACTTTGCTCGGGCGGGGGATATGCGGGGATGTAGACAGTGATGACGAGGGTGGGTCGTCTAGGATGAGGGCGAGGAGTTCTTCGAGGTCTTTGGGTGTGAAGGTAACTTCTTTGCTCATGGGCAAACTCGTTAATTTCGCTCGTTGGCCTACTGCTTCGTCGCCTGAAGTATCAATATCAACAACGAAACCATTCGCCGTTAAAGAAGGCTCGTTGTTGCGCATAATTTCCTCCTCGACGGCGGTGAGCTCAAGGAGATGTGGACGGACGAGGCGTTGGGAAACGAGGATTGTGGTTGCGGATAGGCGCTCAAAATTGTACTTTTCGTCGGATGCGTGCTGGTCGATGATGAAAAGGTCGAAGGATGGGGAAGTGGATGTAGGAGGTCGGACCGCGAGTATGAAACCAAGGTTGAATTGCCCGATGATGCGCATGTTGAGGAAGTCGGCTTTGGTGACTGTGAGGGAGAGACGTTCCTCTGGATCTTCTTTCTGCAGTTGTGTACTAGAAGGAACGTCTTTGATCATAGTCTCTTCTTCGTTGTCCGCTTCGTCGAGTGCAGTGGTAAGATTACAGAGATGGCTCGCGATGGAGGGCACATCAGTATCAATCATGCGCTCCAGATTGAGAACTTGGTACTTCTTTTGTGGTACTTTGCCTATCTTGATTGCTCGCTTGAGATTCAACTCTGTGGGCCGAGCAGATGCTTCCTCAGCCTTAGCAATCATTTTGGCGATTTTGGCTTCTTCGTGGGCTTTCTTTTCTGTCTCATCGATGTATTCATCCTCGGAACCCTCACCTTCAACTGGTGGATCATCAATAGGCTCGTCGACGTCCATTGTGTCTGCATCTAGAGGAAGCTTTTTAGGCGGAGGAGCACTGGAAGACTCGGCAAGATCGTCGGTGCGAGGTTCCTCGAATTCTGTTTGCCGACTCCTGTTACGGGTTGGTGAACGAGCTGATCCGATCGGCATACTGCTCTCGATCTCGTCTTCCTCATCACTTCCTCCGGCCTGCGTGCCAGGGGCAGCGAAGCCACGTAAGCTTTTCATGAACAAAGGCCGCTTCGGTGTCTGACTTAGGGGTGTGCCGTTCAGTCCGAACTTGGGTGTGTGGATTCGAGCTCGCTTTGATGCACGCGATTCAACGCTGCCTCCAACGGTAGAGACCGTAGTTGTATCACCAATTGTGATGGTAGCTTGTTGTGCGGGAGTCCGCATGGGCCGCATCCGGTCGAAAGCATTTTGTACTGTGCTTTGCGAGTGACGTTTCTGGGGCGTTTGCGTGATCACTGGAATACTCTCCTCTTCGTCTACGTCAGAATCAGGTGATCCTGGGGAACGTTCGCGTTCGACTTTCTTCGTGTGTTGAAATCCCATCCGGGCGTTGAAGTCTTTCACCACTTGCGGAAGGTTTTCGGCGTCGTCAGCTGCAGCTGGGGCTTCGCTTTCTGGCTCGAACAGAGGTGATTGCGATGGTCGAATTACAGGCCCTTCAACAAGGCTCTCTCGTAGAGGGCTTTTTTCTCTAGCATGGGGAAGAAACACTCTTTCTTCGGTCACGTTCTCATTATCTGGAGAAATACTTCTCCTTTTCCGCCGGGCTGGCGCATGAGATGGCCTTTCTTCTACATGTCTCTCCGCAAAGCGTTCAAGCAGACTAGCCTTTGTGAAGCCGGGTCGTGGGAACTCCTCATTGGTAGATGGTGATCCAGATCGCTCTAGAAGTGCGGATGGCAGCTTTCGTGGCTCAGGCTGGATGGAAGCATTCCTCTCTTTTACTTCCTCAGAGCTGACACGCTCTTGTATCGCTGGTGGCTTAAACGGAGTAGGAACGGGAGTAATGGACGTCTTCTTACTGGGAAGCTGAGCAAGCGGCACGCTTTGATCATGATTCTCAAAGAGCTCGACCAAGGCTTTTTTCAAGTTCTCCAGCAACGTTGACTGGTCGTGCAGCATGATGGTCCTCTTGTCCGGGCTCACATTGACATCGTACGCGTTAGTGTCGAGCTTAATATCAGCGAAGATAAAGGCAGATTGAGTAATGTTGTACGATCTGTAGACCTCGTTGAATGCCTTGGCGACTTGCGGCAGAGCACATGGGCGGGTATTGACGAAGAACATCTGGCGATCAGGTGTCTGGCGACCTTCACCCACCACAGGTCGCGAGATATGACCGACAATCTTGACAGTGTGAGAGTCAGAGTCCTCTTGCGTACTCCAATTCCGAGCACTCTGCGTGGCACCTGGGCGGTTCGACGGATCCATCGCGAACTCGAGGTTGAGCGGGATGAGAGCCAATAGCGTCTTCGCGCCGTACACATTGGCAATGTTCTCTTTCGTGTTTGGATTGGTGTTCGTCGAGAAGGCCACCGTCTTCTTGCCCTTCGGCACCTGGTTGCTCACGCTGAACTTCACACCCGTACTAATACACGCATACGCATTTAGCAGCTGCAACACCTTGCTATACTCGCGCTTGATAGTCTTCTCCAACTCTTTCCTCCTCACCGGCAAATTGTAAAACAGCTGTTCCACCACCACAGTCGAGCCCTGCTTCGCCGCCACCACCGACGTGCCCTTGAGCTTCCCCGACTGCTCGAACTCGAGCTTCGTACCCTTCGGCCCGTCGGAAGCCCGGGTGGTAATAATGTGGAATTTGGAAAGCGCGCATAACGAGGAGAGCGCTTCGCCGCGGAAGCCAAACGTCTGGAGAGAGGAGAGGTCGTCGTAACTCGCGAGCTTGGAGGTGTAGTGCTTAAGGGCTATTGTGTCGTAGTCTTCCGGGGCAATGCCAGCACCATTGTCTTGGACCTCTATGGAGTCGAGCCCGCTGTTTTTAAAGCGCACCTCTGGGTAACAGGTTAGACATCGTGGCTCCCATGCGATGCGAGGCGGGATGGTACGTACCGATGGAGGTGGCGCCTGCATCGAGACTGTTCTCTACCAGCTCTTTGCACACGGAATTGAGGTCGACGATGACCTGCCCGGACTGGATCTGGTGGACGGAGCGGCCCTCGATGGGTTTGATGGTGGCCATTTCAGCCCATGCTGTTAATTTGAGGAGCTCCGTGACGACGCGAAGACGTGACGGGTGGACGCGTCGTTATCGATAAGCCGGCCAATGGCGGCGTTTCGCCTAATTCACACTATTTCACGTGCTATCCGCCGTCATCACATGAGATGGGCCATCTATACGGACAACGTCTTATTGCCCCCGATGAGCAAGCAATCAACCATAATGCCAACGTCCCTATCCCTCGACTCGTTGACCGTACAAGAAGCCACCCGTTCTTCCAACACCAATCCCGCCGACCTCAGCCAACACGTCCAAGAACAATGTCTGCACCTCGCCTCTACAATGCACAAGCTTCTCCCCCGAGAACTGCGCGACATGATATATCAGTACCTCTACATATGCGATAAGCCAATCCCGGTCGGCTCCCATCACTTCACGACCTACAAGCCCACCGTGCTCGAAACATCAACCCCTCCCGCACTACCCCAAGACGCCTCCTCCCAATACGCCACCGCACTGATCTCCGGACTCGGCCCAGAAGCTGAGGCGCACGACCACAGCGTCGACCCACCCCAAGATGTCATTCTTCCTGGAGATCATACTTTAGATCCCGCGTATGTGGGCAGACAAGTAGCCATCGAAGCATCGCAATTATACTACTCCAGCAACACATTCTCAGTCTGCACACTCGAAAACACACTCCCCGAATTCCTCTTCACAGACATAGTCTCCAACTTCCCGAAAAGCCCCACCCATTCACAGAGCATCCACGCACCCCTCAACATCACGCCCTTCGACCTAGTCCACAACCTCCAGATCCGCGTAAAATACGAACACTTCGACACCTACCGCACTCACTACCTCTGGGGCCATTTCACCCACGAGCAAGACTTTCTTCTCCAAATATACACCAACCTCTCAGCCCTCACACAACGACGTAACGAACTATCCGTGCCGGATTCCAGTGCACAACTCCGCCCTCCCCCTCCAGCCCTCACCATCGAATTCATCCTAATGACAGCATTCTACTCCCTAGACTGGAACCCCTTCCCCGTAACCGACACCCTTCGCCGCCTAACCAATCTCTTCGAAGCCCTCCGAACGCCTTTATACACTCTACGCCACGACCACGCCGCGGAAATTAGCGTTATTCACCACGACGATGGCTGTTTCCCCTTCCCAATGCGACTAACCAATCTCTTCTCCATGAGCAGGGAGGATTGGGAGTATGAAAAGCAGGCTCTGGAAAGGGCGAAGATGGTATATTCGCCGCTGCAGTTTCTCCTCGCGCCTGCAAAAGATGGTGATCCTGAACTCGGCTTTCCGTGTCGGAAAATGGATCGCTTGTTGAAGCGACGGTGGGCATGCAGTCCGAATCTGAGGTCGCATCCAGAATGGAAAGTGTCGAAGAGTGCGTATTGGCCAAGGGGTAGGACGTCCCGGCAGGACCGGAAGGAAATGAGGTCGTCCTTTAGTGCAGAAGAGAGCGAGTAGCTTTTCTAATCAGGCACACATCCAGAAGTCTCACGTGAACTCATTTGAAGTAGTAGTGTGCGACTTAGCTTCGATTATATCTAGACTGCCTCACATAAAAAGCAAATGAATGAACATGCAAACTATGGGAAAGGGGATCTCATAAACCGTGTCTTGTCATCAACCCCCCTGCAAGAACCACCTCGTGTTCCCATGAGCCAAAGGTGCCCGGATCGTCATTTCTCATTGCCCTGGCTGTTTACTCTTGAGAGAAAGAACGCTTTTACCATGCCTTTTCACAGCGGCCAGCGATCACGTGCAAGCCCACGACCGGCCATCCATCGCTCCCCGAAGCCGACAGGAAAGGAAATCTACAACTTTTGATAGACATCCTCTATAGCTTGTCGTAGTACTGTGAATAATATTAGCGAATGCATCTCGGAAGTGGGAAGGACTGGAACGTACGTTATCAACACCCGGAACCTCGACCTTGATACCCTTCCTCTTGCGCATCTCAGCGACAATCTTACCCGGCAACGTGGTGGTGTCGAGCGGTGAACCACCCTGGAGAACCTGCCAATGGTCGAACACCATCTGGGGGAAGGCCTGTCCGGCGGTGTTTGAGCGGAGATCGGCGGTGAAACCAAAGGACTCGTTGACGGGAAGGTAGGCCTTGACGTTGAAAAGAGGGGTACCGACACGCTGGTTCTCCTCGAAAACGTGACCACGTCTCCGGGTGAGCACACCGTAGATACCACCCATGGCCTGCTCGGGCACTTGGATCTCGCAAAGGTAGACTGGCTCCTGCAGAGCGGGGTCGGCAAGGAGAGTGGCGGCGTACAGGACACGACGGGCAGTGGGTATGATCTGACCACCACCACGATGGATAGCATCGGCGTGGAGGGTGACATCCATGATGTTGAAGCGGACGGAACGCATCGGCTCCTCGGCGACGGGACCTTCCTTGGTGGCCCACTGGAAACCAGAGACAACAGAGTCCTTGATTTCGTTCAAGTACTGCACAGCCTTGGTCTGGTCAATGAGCAAGTTGGCACCGGTGGTGTCGGGACCGAAGCACCAAATCTTACGGGCATCGGTGACATCCCAGCCGTGCTCGTCGGCAAGGATACGGGCACGAGCCTTGAAATCATCACGCGGGCCGATCTTGCCATCCTCGATGGCCCTAGCGACATCCTCATCCAAAGGTTGAGCAGTGACGTAGAGACGGTTGTGCTTGTTGGGGGACTTGGACAGAGCAGTGATGCTTGAGGTGCCGTTGACAGTCTCACGGTACTGGACGACGGGATCGGAGATACGGAGAGGAACACCGGCGTGGTCCTCCTCAAGATCCTTCAAGCAAATCTCCAAGTGCAACTCACCGGCACCGGCAACGACGTGCTCACCGGAGTCGGAGATGTAGGTCAGAACGCAGGGATCTGACTTGGAGAGACGCTTGAGACCTTCGACGAGCTTGGGCAGATCTTGGGCGTTCTTGACCTCGACGGAACGACGCACGACAGGGGACACGGAGAACTTCATGACCTTCAAGTTGTGCGCAGTCTCGTTGGTGGTGAGGGTACCAGACTTGAGCAAGAACTGGTCAACACCGACGAGACCGAGAATGTTACCGGCCGGGACATCCTCGATGGGCTCGACGAAACGACCCATCATGAGAATGGTACGCTGGATCGCCTTGATGAACAGATCCTGCTTCTGGCCGGGGATGTAGTTGGGGCCCTGGATGCGGACCTTGAGACCGGACTTGACGGTACCGGCGAAGACACGACCGAAAGCGTAGAAACGACCCTTATCAGAGGTCGGCACCATCTTGGAGACGTACAACATGAGGGGACCCTTGGGGTCGCAGTCACGGATGGCAATGGCGTTGACATCGTCGGTAGGACCCTCGTACAGAGTCTCCATACGGTACTTCTGGGCAGTGACGGGAGACGGAAGGTGGAGAATCATCATCTCCAAAAGAGCGTCGGCGGCAGGAAGGAACTTGCGCATGACGACCTTCAGGAGCTGCTTGCCCTCGAGGTCCTTCTCCTGGGGAGAGAGCTTGATCTCGAGCTTCTCGAGGAGAGTGGTGGTCTCCTCCTTCTTGAAGTTCATGACGGCGTGGAAGATACGGAAGATGGGGTCCAAGATGAACTGGTTGAAGGCACGCTCGATGGGCTTACCATCGTGGGTGCCAACCTTGGTCCACTTCTTGGTCTTCGCGTTGAAGTAGCTGTCGCCCTATAAATTGTCAGTGACAGTTCGAGGATCCTGGATGGAATGCTTACCCAGAGACGCTCCATCATCTTGTTCTTGTCCACACCGAACTTCTTGGCATAGCGGGAGGCGAACTGGCGGACGGTGAAAGCCCAACCGTGCAGACCGGAACCGAAAGCAATGGTACCCTTGTCAGGGTAAACCTGGACATCACCGAGGACTTTGTCGTAGTAGGTCGCGATGACGACGTTGACGGACTCGATCACACGGGAGAAGTTCTGGTACAGATCTTCCTTGGAGAGCTGGAGCTCGAGAAGAGCACGGTCGACCTTGTTGATGATGACGACGGGCTTGATACGCTCACCAAGAGCCTGGCGCAGGACGGTCTCGGTCTGAACGCACACACCTTCGATGGTGTCGACGACGACGAGGGCACCGTCAGTGACACGGAGCGCAGCCGTGACTTCGGATGAGAAGTCAACGTGACCGGGCGAGTCGATCAAGTTGATCAAGAAGTCATTCTTGGTGACCGGGACGGGGATGTCCTTGAGGTCATCCTCATCCTGCAGCTGGGCATACAGGGAGATGGCCGTTGACTTGATCGTCACACCACGCTCCTGTTCGTCCGGCCGCGTATCCGTAAACCGGGCTTCTCCGGCTTTCGACGCGGAAATGATACCGGCGCGCTGGACGAGAGAGTCGGTCAAGGTGGATTTTCCGTGGTCGACTGCAGACGAGGGTTAGACAGGTGCCCGCAATGGTGCAGTGCGGGGCATATTGGGCAGCGCTTACCGTGGGCAATGACGGACATGTTACGGATGTTCTCCGCCTTGTCCATCAATTGACGGATCTACCATGGCTGTTAGCTTGCTTTCCTGCGTGCTGATTTTGCCTGTTGCCGTGTTGTGCGGTGGCGGGGCTTCTGTGCGCAAAACGTACCTCATCGACTGTGAAGCTGGCCGGGCGTTAGCATCATGCTCTATCAATATGGCGCAAAGGCGCTGCGGCAGACAAAAAGGTCGTCAAGACGATCCTCTTTCCCGCAGCAGCCGGCGGCGACTTACTTGACCATGTTGGCGGTGTTGGTAGAATTTCTCTACTGCGAAAATTGAAAGTGGGATGCGATACCCCGCACGAAGTGGAGGTGGATAACAGCCTTGAGGCTCTGAAGCGAGTTCTGCAGTTGAGTGCGTCTGGGTGCGGAGGACCAGAGGCAGAGAGCGCGCTCTTTATGTACCGGGCGCTTGCGTGCAGTGGTCTTGGTGAACGAGAGGAGGGAGGAACCTCATCGACGAGTTTTACGGTGCAAGTGGGGTGTTCGGTTAGGGTTAGCGCCGACCACCCGCTCCGCCACTTGCCTAATGCTCTCTTACTCAGTAATGCCCAGGTGCTCGTCGGCCATCAGCGAGGAGTCATACTCGCCCCCCGACTGCATTATCGTATTGCCTTCCCAGATACGCATATCGGATTGTTGTATTTCGTCGACTAGGCAGGTGTCCGTATGCAACAAAGCGTCGGTTGTGACTCTTCACTGCCACCAGTTCCTCGGTGACGCTGCGCATGAAGCAAGCCGCAGCCCGAAAGCTGATTGGGCCGCGCCGGACCAAGGGACATGAGCATGTCCGAGTCCGTCTCCGTCTCCGTCTCAAGTAGATGGCTCACGCGGTGGAGAGACAATAAAGAAACCCCGAGATGAACTTCTCGCGAACTGTCCCCAACAGGCCATTCTTCGGATTATATCATCAGTAAAAAGTGCGTGGAAAGGGCGGAGATAAGCGCGGCGTTAAGCGAGAAGAAATTTCGATAATACCATCACCCACATCACAGCACCACCTAGAAAGATCAACAGACTTTGTTTGCATGGATTCGTTTTCATAACAGTTTGTAAATATCCTACATCAATGCAGTCTCTCGTAAAGAGAATATGCCGTTATAAGGAAAGGGAGCTTTTGAGGATCGCGCAGACCCAACCATGAATGGTATCTCGAGACCATAGACATGACAAACCGAACGCCTTATGAGTGCAGAGAGAGATGGAAAGGGAAATGCCCTCCATAGATGCAGACACCAATGACATCTCAATGTCAATTGGGAAGGGAAATCAGGAAATGAGACGGCGTCTAGCAAGATCCGTTTACTCGTCCTCCACGATGCGCAGCTTCGACTTCTTGGAGCTTTGCGCACTTTCGTCATCAGCCTTGCGCTTCTTGGAATCGACCTTATCATCCTGGGCATCGGCCTTGGTTTCCTTGGGGCTCTCATCGCTGCCGTCACGGTCACGACCGCTCCTCTCACCCTGGCCCTTGTAGTCCTTGGATTTCTGGAAGTCGTTGCGGCGCTTTTGCCAGTCCCTGTTGTCGTCCGAATCCCGAGAGCCGCTGCGGTCGCGACGGCTACGGAATCCACGGTCGCCACCTCGACCGCGGCCACGGTTGAAGCCGCGACCGCCCCGCGGACCACCCCGGCCACCCCGACCACCTCGACCGCCACGGTTGAAGCTGCGGGGACCCTCACTCTCCCTGCCCTGCCAGCCTCCCGGAGTGATACCCTTCTCCTTGCACTTCATCTCGTTGTAATCCTTCTTGCCCAAGGAAACAAGCTCGTGGTCGTTGAACTTGGGCTTCGGGTTGAGGGCAAGGAAGGCCTGCTGGGCCGCTTCGCTCTCGAATTCGACAAAGACACTACCTTTGTACCTGCCTTCCTCATCGCGACGTTTGCGCACTGCGACGCATCCGAAGGGCTTGAAGAAGTGCTCGAGCTCAATCTGGCCAACTTGCTTGACGTCGGGCTTCTCTTCGGGCCCGTTGAAGTTCTTCACGTAAACGCTACGGCTGAGATTGCTCTTGAAAGATGCCCTGGAGCAGCGCTGGAAGAGTTCTTCGAGGGAAGGCGGGTACTTCTCGTCGTCATCGCGCTTCGGAGCTACCAGAGGAGTCTTGCGCTTGACACCCTCCTTGCCACTACCGAAGTAGGAGCCATCATCAACGACTTCGAGAGTCTCGCTCTTGCGAAGCGCGTTGACAACAGCCGAGTAAGGCTGGAAATGGCGCATGCGCTTGAACGTGTGGAGTTCCTTGATGGGGATGGGCGTGTTCTCGGGGCCTTCGCACAGGTTAAAGAGGTGCGCGTCGGTGTTGAGGTTGTGGTCGGCGAAGTAGAACTCGACCTGGGCTTGTTAGACGGGCCTGGGGCATGCAGGTGGAAAATCCTACTTGAGTGCAGATCTCGACAGGGTCTGCAGAGTACGGGAGGTTGTCGAACTCCTCGGTGTTGTTGGCACGTCTGACATGTCGTTAGTGAGTGCGCGCGAGGTAGAATGCAAAATTGCGCACCGAGGCTTATAGCCGTAGGTCTTCTGGTAGCCACCGTGACCGTTGCGCCTGTCATCGCGCCTGTCGTAGCGTTCACTCTTGTGGCCGCGGTCGCCGTTGCGGGCGCCGTTGGCCTTCTTCTCGCTCTTGTCAGCGGAGGACTCCTCGGTCTTCGCATCTGCCGTCGCATCGTTGGCAGCAGCTTCGGTCTGTCCCTCGGTGATGGGCTCGATTGGCTGCTCGGCTTGCACAGTCGCGGCGGGGCTGTTCGTGACCGCCTCGGCGGCGGCGGGGCTTACGTCGGACATCTTGCTGCGGAATACAGCTTGATGCGCACAATTGAAGGGTATCTGCGAGCCGTTCTATCAGTATTCGTTCTGCGGGCAGTGAATTGCAGTCAGCAGTTGTGAGAGGAAAAGTTCGTCGAGGTAGAAGCTAGTGGGGCTCGAGGGAGCTCTCGACTTTTTAGCGCGCGATTTTAGCGCCTTGCCGGGTTTGCCAAGGCCCGTGGTGACCCCGAATAATTCTTAGCCGACCTATTGTCTGAACAGTCTGGATAGCCCCCCATAGCCCCCCACTGCCATTGCCATTGTCGACGGTCACAATGAGGAAGAAGCCGAGGTTCCATTCACTCAAAAAGCTGGTGAGTTGACCATGCTGTCGCAATTGGATACTCAAGCCCGTGCTCACCCCCGCCCAGAGAGTCAGACAGGACTGGTCACGCTGGTCGCTGTACAGCATCTCGCAACTCAAGACCCAAAACGTCGCAACTCGCACATATTTCCAGCAGAAATGGACGGCCAAGTCGATGACCCGAGCGTACCACGGCGAGCAGATCCGGGAGAAGAAGTGGAAGAGGCAGTTCAAGAGAAACCTGCCAGCGGTGGTGCCAATGGACCACAAGTACCTGGCACGCTTCGATGGTTCTGAGCAGGCGGCGGGACGAGGAGCCGGCGTAGACGTGCAGTCTCAGCAATCGCGGCCGTTCATGACGCCGTACATGCAGATGACGTACTATCCAATAGAGAGGAGGTTGGACACGGCCATCTTCAGGGCGCTGTTCGCGAGCAGTGTTCGACAGGCCAGGCAGTTCTGTGTACACGGCCTGGTCAAGGTCAACGGTAAAAAGGTACATCGCACCTGATGGAATTTTGGAGAGGAGGCGCTGATCATAGTAGATGCCTTTCCCCGGATACATGCTCAACCCAGGCGACCTCTTCCAAGTCGAGCCCTCATCCGTCATGTTCGCCACTGGCGCTCCCAAATCCCGCTCCTCGACCGCCCGCAAAGTCGCCAAAGAAAAAGCCTCCGCCCGCGCCGAAGAGCGCGAAAAAGCTCCCAAACTCCCACCTTCCACTGGCCCAGAGTCGCTCACCACCCGCGAGGAGCCCACTCCGACAGAACTGAAAAAGCACATGCAAGCCTTAATTGAAAATGTAGAAGACGTGCTCAATGAAGACGTCGGCGCAAAAGACAAGCAAAAGTTCCGAGCCCTGCGCCAGCAGATCAAGAAAAGCGTCGGTCTGTGGAAAACCGCGAGTCCCGAATCTGTCAGCACGCTCGACAAGCAATTCGAATTTCTGCGCTCTGCCGTCGACGCGAAGAACGACCCCGCTCCCTCACCAAGGGACGCCTCCGAGGGTACCTCCATGATCTCCGTCGAAGACCAACAGAAACTCAAGCGCGCTTTCGAGAAGCTCAAACTTGAAACTGAACATACATCTGCCTGGAACAAGCGCAACGCCGCCGCACCCTACGCGACGCCCTGGCGTCCAAGGGACTACATGACTGCATTCGCCTTCATACCTAGGTATCTGGAGGTCAATCAGAATATTTGCGCAGCTGTGTATTTAAGACATCCAGTTGCCAGACCGGGATTAGCGGAAGTGCCCACACCGTTTCACGTGGAGACAGGGCAGCTGGCTTTCAACTGGTATCTTAGGAGGCGGTAGAGAAAACGGCGGTGTACATAAACGAACGTACTGTAGGATAGATGGATGCGGTGCATAGCGGTGTAGATTTAGACGCATTTGTAAAATATTGTGCATCTACCCACCACGCTTAGCATATGGAAAGATCATCAACTGATTCAAACGATGTCACGTATGCGGAAAAAAAAAAGCAGTCATAAAGTCCTCAATGGATATTTGTTCAATTGAAGCTCTCTCGGCCATACAAAAAGGCCGGTGAGCATATATGTACGTTTCATCTCATACTCTCCTTTTGACATAAATAGTGTACACCGCAGAAATAGCGAAATGCTAGCAGCAAAGCTAAATATTAGTGGGAGTCTGGAGTCGTACCTACTCGCCCGTACCACCTAGAAACAAATCGCTCATGCGGACATCGTACAACACATAATGCTACTAAAACTCAACATGAAAGCATGAGGAGGGGGGGGG
>MU006786.1:762121-788776 GCA_010093635.1 Massarina eburnea CBS 473.64
AAGAAAAAAAATCCAAGAACGCCAATTCCCTTCCATTGCGCCAGTAGTAAAAAAAAAAAAAAAAAAGGCAGAGATTATGACCATACAGACAGAGACGTAGATGCGAGCACTTCCCCCTACACTAGCCGGTATCGCAGCTCTTGCCCTCCTGCATAGCGTGTTCAATCGTAAAAAGAAAAAACGCCGTTCAGTTCAGTTCAGTTCAGACCATGTACACATTGATTTTTTTAATTTTTCTCTCCGACTCCTGTTTCCGTCGTCTCGGCGAAGGTGTCCTCTGCATACCTCAGCGTATCCGCGCTGGGACGCGGACTTATGTCCACGATGCTAGAGTCCGGCGTCCACCTCGAGCTCGCCGATGAGCTGGTCGAGGGCGCGTAGTTTCTGAAGCCGTTGGGCACCGAATCCGAAACGTCTTCGTCTTCCTCGTACGCGGGCGGTGAGCTCGACGCGTAGCCGGGCAAACTGTCTGTCCGGGAGAGAGGGCGTGATGGGAGCTCCGGGAGTGATGTGGGTGGGTAGGTTGATGCTGTGGAGAGTGGAGAGTAGGGGGTTTGCGGGATGGGGTGGGTGCAGTGGCAGTGTACATGTGCGTGGACATGGGGGTGCGAGGCACGTCCCTCTTCTGCGCCGACAATGTCGTTGACGATGCCGTGGGCGGCACGGAGTTGGCGAATCTCTTCTTGCATCGCATCCTCGAGTATGTCCTCTTGATCCTGAATCAAGCTACGTTTCTCCTCGTAGTCCTCAATCCTCTCGTGGTCACGCCAGTTTCCATGCCACCAGTTGCGCCAAGCATGTTGGCGCGCTGCACGGCGGTATGCACGTACAGTTCGGCGTTCCTCGAGGAGAGTGGCCCGTTCGGTGCGGGATCGGAGGCTGCAGCAGCGGTGGCGAATTGTGGTGACGATGCAGCCACAGCAAAGGAGGCCGACGACGATCTCAAGAGCGATGACAAAGGGAGAGTCCGGCGGTGGCATGCGAGGGGGGCCATGATGAGGAGGACCATGGTGATGGGGAGGTGGGGGATGATGAGGGTCATGTCCTGGGGGCGGTGGGGGATGGTGAGGCGGCGGAGGAGGTGGCGGGGGGCGAGCGTCCGATTCAATCTTAATGCTTCCTTCGGGGATTTGCTTGTAGTCGCTCGTCATCAATCCATGGAATTCGGCACCCGGAGGACCCATCGGAGGAGGTGGCGGTGGCGGCGGCGGATGATGGTGGTGATGGTGCTTTGGCCTGAACTTGACATACAAGACTCTCCAAGCGCGATGAGCGCCGGTGGAGATGGTCTTGACTACACAGGTGACACTCTCGCACTGTTGAAGCGTCGCCTTGAAGCTTTCGGCCGCCTTCTTAGTCTGCGACTCAATGCGCTCCTTCTTGTGATCGATCTCTCCCTGTAGCCTATGAGCCTCTGCTTGAAGAGCCCTTAGCTCGCGGATCTCGTCTTCTAGCGACGGGGGAACAGGGAAGTCGAGGCCTTTCAATTCGTCGTCCTTGGGAGGAAGAGCAAGGCGGAGGTCGGCAGGCGGTTGTCGCCACGATTGTGCGTGTTCTTTGGTGCTCGCCGACGGGTTGGGTACCGACTCGAGACGAAGTAGCTCTGGCGGTGATTGTTGCTGTTTGAAAGACACGGTGAAACCGGTAGGAACTTCGAGAGCCTTGCCATCAATGGTTCTAATGTTGACGGTCAAGACTTGGGCGGCGGCATCGGATTCGTTCGCTCCACGAAGGCAAGCACTCTCCCACTCGAGATCCAAGTCGTGCTGCAGGAACCATGCATTCTCTTGGAAGTCGGTGACACCGGTGTATGAACCCGAGCCAGATGCGATATCACCTTTCCATTCCTGAGGCAGGTACACTCCGTTCAGGGTGACGTTGGAGGCACCACAAGGCTGATTGTCCGCATGTGCCGCGAAGCTAAGGATCTGGAGAGAGGTGAGTAGGAAGGTCTTGGATACTGTTGCCTGAAGTGGGCCTTACGATGGACTCGTCATCACGGTTCGCGTGATCTTGGCCAAGACACCCAGCGCATGGAACGCTGAAGGTTGCTTGCGCGTAATTCTCCTGGAGGTCTATGGCTGTTTAGCAGCTGCCCAGAGATGGCGAAAGATGGCGCCTATATAAAGGAATAGCATACCCAATTCCAAGAGCTTCCCAGCGGGACGAACAACTTCAGGTTGACGGTTCTGCGGCGGAAGTGCCGCTGAGAGTACAGGAATGGCCCACACGCAGGCTGACAGTACCTTCGACTTGAAGGACCGCATGGCTCCGGGAAACGAAGGAACGCAAAGACAGATTGCAAAGAAGCGTTGCGGGCTAGCAAACGGCAACACCACAACGTAAGGAATTCGAGGGAAAATGAGTTGTTCTCCCGAAGCTCTCGGGGAATCAGGCACCAGCGGGAGACGGTGGTGTTTAATGGGCCTAGAAACTAGTCACCCACTCACCCCAGCCATAAGCAGCCTTAACTGGACGCGTGTCGCTTGGGGCCAGGGTGCCGATTAGGACAGCGGGGCTTAGCACCTAGGTGTACGATTCAGCTGCGCACTTGAAGGCGCAATACGATGAGCGGCGAAGTAGCATTATTGGGAGGTGGGAGCACGTGTGTGGAGACTGTGTGGTGAGTACATGTAAGTGTCGTGGTGGTGAGTTCCATCTGTTCCCTCTGCTCCCTCCTCTCCCTCCTCCAGGCTCGCGTCTGCATCCGATGTTAGGCCGGACGACTTCTAGAAAGGCCCCGATGGCCATAGCCACGTCGGTGGTCCCAAGAGCTACCTAGTGCAGCATTGTATGTTATTCCCAGGAGGCGGTTCCACTCAAAACTTTACCTACATATGTAGGTGGACTTACCCTGCCCACGCTCTGATCGGTATGTAGGCAGAGGCGTCGCTAGAGGCTGTGCGAGAGTCTATCTAGATCGCAGATCACGCTTCCGCTCTTCTTGAAACGAAACGTTTTCCAGGTAGGAGAAGTAATAAGCGATGGTCGAGCACTTGGGTGGGTGACGACGCGTTCTAGTGCGCTATGGCCGTATCGATAAGTCGATAAGTGGTGGCCCGGGCCAACCGACTACCCGATTGGCTGCACTGGAGGCCGGAAATAGTGTCTAGAGAAGTGTCTTGCGAGGCTATTCCCTTGCATGCGGTCCCTTGGGCCTTCTAATATAAGGCAGTTTTATGCTTGGTACAGGGTGTTCAGGCTTCTGGAGGACGAGGTGCTGTTCCTGCTTCTGCACCACCTCCTCGCCTAGGTAGCAGCAGTAGGCTGCCAAGACATGTGGCCCGAGCGCATTTGAGCCTCGTGGGCGCAATCTTCAATCCGACAGTCCAGTTCACGCAGCGCTCTCAGTCTGCCCTAAAGAACAGCCCATTTTACGGCCTCGAGCGATCTCTTCTCGGCGCACGACCCCCACAGCGCGTTTCAAAATCTGTAGCCACATCCAGGGTGCTCACAATGGTGCGTCATCCATCCGCAAGCGCGCCGCGGGGAACTCACACTGACAGCCCTACAGCTTCCTCTAGGCCTCCTAACGGCTGCGACGGGCCACCCCATGCTCGTTGAGCTGAAGAGCGGCGAAACCCTCAACGGCATCCTGGTGAACTGCGACACGTGGATGAACCTGACTCTGAAAGAGGTGGTGCAAACAAGCACGGACGGCGACAAGTTCTGGAGGCTACCCGAGATCTATGTGCGCGGAAGCACCGTCAGTCTCCTCACCATCTAGCAGACCACATGCGACAGTAGCGCTGACAGCCTGCAGATAAAATACCTACGGGTCCCCGACGAAATTGTCGACGTGGTCAAGGAGCAACAAGCAAAGGACCAGGCCAGCAGGGGCGGTCGAGGCGGTATGCACCAGCGCGGCGAACATCGCGGAGACAGGGGAGGTCGGGGCATGCGTGGACGTGGAAGGGGTCGTGGAAGAGGCGGTGGCGGCGGCGCCTAGGGCAGCCTTGTCGACAGCGAAAGCGAATACAACTACGATGACGTCCCATTCGAAGACATCACCCGCGCGGATGCCTAGGGCTGTTCTTCCAGAGTCCATACACCTCTTGCCATGCTCGGCCCTTGCTTTATCCGTGAAGAGAATGGAACTCAGCGCGTGCCACAGGCGCGCATTATGGACTCTTGAAAAAGCAATGCGCACCCGAGTCTAGAGGGGAAATCGGCCGTAGGGGCCCAATCGAAATCCATCACACATGATATTGCGCCGAAGTGCCAACCCGACATGTTGCGAACGGAATATCACGCGCCGTTCACCCAAGACGCTACAGATGCGGGGTTACGGTTCGGTTGCGGCATACATCATTGTAATGGAAACCAATCCCTCATTGAGCGCAACAGATTTCCCTTCTCCTCCCTATACCCCGCCAATGAGTTACGCATATTCATGACTCTCCCGTGCCTGCATCATTGAAAGTTTATGGAACTAGATAACGAACCGAAAGTATCCTGGACCTAGGCTTCGACTACTACGCTGCGACTCTACAGGAGCTTTCCGTTGCGTATAAGTATGTCGGACCAAACCTCTACACATCACAAATCTTCCTGTCCCTAAACTTCCCCATAAAACCTTGCATCTTCGTGAATTTACTTCACTTCCGTCATACAGCATGACATCTTTCACCATCGCAGATTCCGACCTTGCTGGGGTGAAAGATAAAGTGGTCATTATAACAGGTATACCTACTAAATCCCACTACCCTCTTAAACATGCACCCTAACAACCTATAGGAGCCTCCTCGGGAATCGGTCTCGAAACCTTAAACCTGCTCCTCCAACACGACGCCAAAGTCTTCGCCGGCGATCTAAACCCACTGCCCTATCCACAGGCCGACACCGTCCCCTTCAAGCAAGTCAACGTCACATCCTGGACCGACCAGCTCGAGCTCTTCAAAGCCGCATATGCGAAATACAGCAGGATTGATCACGTGTTCGCAAACGCCGGCGTCAATCCCACGACGTACCTGCTCGAGGACGATGTAGACGAGAAGGGCGATTTGCTGCCGCCGAATCTGCGAACGATAGACATCAATCTGACGGGTGTGATTTATACGGTGAAACTGGGTATTCATTATTTGAAGAAGAATGCTGAAGGTGGGAGTATTGTTATGACGGCTTCCGCTTCGAGTATGTACTTTATTCTTCTCTACATGTGTATTCTGGTGGTGAGTCTGACTTTCATCAGGCTTCTCCCGCTTCCCAGTCCCAGACTACACGGCCTCCAAACACGGCGTTCTAGGCGTCCTACGCGCCCTCTCAGCCCTGCTCCCCGAGCACGACCTCCCCATCCGCATCAACGCCATATCGCCGTCCTGGACTGCAACGGCCATCATACCGGAAGCCTTCGCCAAAGCGCTAGAGGGTGTGAACAGCATCCAGACGCCCGATGTCGCCGCGCGCTCGGCGGTCGTCTGCATGGCCGATGCGAAGAGGAACGGTGAATGTGTGTATTCGGAGATGGGAAAATTCTTTGAGTTGGAAAATGGTGTGGTGGGGATGCATGCGAGGATTGCGGAGATGGTGAATTTGGAGAGCGTGTTGAGTGTGGGGTTGAAGGCGGCGGCGGGGGCACCGAGAGAGTAGGGCGCTGATACAGTTCCGCGTCATGTACAGTTCTGAGAAATGCGCACAGGAAACTGTACTCAGATTAATGACGTAGTGCTGTATGTTCATGGGATGTGGGATTTAAATGACGAGGACATGCATTGAACGCGGGACCGGGGCTGACTGCGTGGAAGTGTGCAATGTGGTTCTTGTGTACCTCTGTGGTGCTACATTATATGAAGATAACGCCTACTTATCGTATCTTATGATACATACTAGGAGTCGCAATACAGAGCATTGTAGTTCAGTAAGCTGCTCGTCTACCCTGGTCGCTTGTCGCTCGTATTGGAGCTGAAGTTGCTCGCTATTCCTGGCTGAAATGCAAGCCTCAGCCTCGTTGTGAAGCCCATATGGCTTCAAGGCTTGAGTCTAGCCTGGACTATGATATTCATTCAAAAGTTCGATTCCCCGCATTTTCCTGGCATACTAACGATCAGCTACAACGTTTGATATTCAACATACACGATGCCTAGCAGCGCAGGTGTTTATACTCCGGCACCACAGAATCTGGATGATGAGGAAGAACCCGACTCTTACTCCTTAGGCAACATTGCGACTGGTTCGGGTGAGAGTGTACTGAATGTGTCTGTGGAAGGAAATAGACCTTCAGGTATGTCTTTCACCATTTTCTACACGAGACACTGACCAACCCTTACTTAGGTGATGACACGTCCATCCCCACGCCAACGACTGACTGGTCATCGAGGCAAATATCTTGGGACTATCCCGTTCCATCACAGATTCTATCCAGTCAGCCCACAAACTACCTCGACGAGGGCGGAGAGAAAGAATTCACCCATTTAAGATGTATGTCCTCCAGACACCCGGACTGAGACCAAGTCCAAAACACCGAATACCTTTCATTCCCTAAACTGTCCGCTATTACAGACACTCCCGTAGTCGATGATGCAAACGATTTTACTCTAAAGAATGGCTATCATCTGCGCGCCGCGACGTACGGCAGACACACCGAGCTCATGGTCGGCATCACCTACTACAACGAAGACGCAGCATTACTGCGACGCACCCTACACACCGCCATCGAATCCATGCGTAGGATCTATATTCTCAAGAAATCCAGCTTTTGGAACAAGGCAGGTCCGGCCTGGAAGAAACTGCTTATTTTCATCACCATTGATGGCCTAGCTGCGGCAGATCCGGGAGCTTTGGATCTACTTGCCGCTATTGGTGTTTATCGACATGGAGTTTTGAAGCCAGAGCTCCATGGGAAGAAAGTGCGCGCGCACATGGTGAGATTCATCATTGGAAGTGGATTCATAGATATGAGACTAATGGTGATACAGTTTGAGTACACGACACAACTCACCATCACAGAGTGTCTAGACCTCCAAGGCCCTGAGAAATCCATTATACCAAGTCTGACCTCCGCACCCGTTCAATTTATCCTGCTCGTCAAGAACGACAACTGCGGCAAACTGAACTCGTACCGCTGGCTCTACGACTCTGTGTCCCGAATCACTAATCCCGAAGTCGTGGTCCACTTAGACACGGGCACGAAGATTGAACCACCCGCCGTGCTCCGTATTTGGGAACAGTTTTATAACGATAAAGACCTAGGTGGTGTGTGTGGCGAGCTACGCCCTTCACTGGGCAGCTCGTGGTGGAATCTTTTGAACCCGTTGGTTGCAGCTCAAGTTTTTGAGTTCAAAATTGGGTTTCAATTGGATCGCGCTTTTGAGGCTTCGACGGGGTATTTATCTTTACTGCCGGGCGCTTTCTCAGCTTGGAGGTACGTTCTTCCAACTCCACCTTGAAAAACGAGCAAAGTCATCCATACCCTGATTTCTTTGTTAAATATCTATCCATTTGAATTCAGCCCTTGTACTCGTCGATTCTAACAAACCCACAGATTCCGCGGCCAAATGGGCAACCCACTCAAAGATACCCTCCTCGGCGACCCAACCTTCACAATAGCGCAAACATCCAGTTCACAAAAGCCCTGGAACCTGAATCGGTACCTCGCCGATGACCGCGTTATCTGCTTCCAAGTCGTAAGTAAAGACAGAGGAAAGTGGCACCTAGCCTACGACCGCCATTCACACGCCACCACCGATATTCCTATGAACACGACGGACTTCATTAACCAACGAAGACGCTGGCTCAACGGCGCTTTCTTCTCCACCATCTACGTTATCACGCACTGGAACCAGATGTACAAGTCCGGCCACAACATCAACCGACTCGCAGCCTTTCACATACAGTTACTGCATAGTATTCTAGCACTCATCTTGTCCTGGTTCTCTCTGGCCGCGTTTATGCTCACGACATTCACAGTCAACGAAATCTCAGGCAGTCCCCCTGCAGACCAACCAATCAGTGGATTCCCCTTCGGAAAAGCGACGCCGACCGTCAACGCTGTGATCCAGATCGTCTACCTCGGAATGATCCTCTTCCAATTCATCCTCGCGCTCGGGAGCCGACCGAAGAATCACGTTGTCGGATACACAGTCTCGTTTGTCATTTTCGGTTTCATCCAAGCCTACATGATCATGAACTTGATCTACCTGACCAAACACCTCGTCGACTTTCGTGCCGAGAACGGTAATGGGGGACAGTATGCTTACATCAACGAGTACTACGCAGACCTAGGCTCCGCAACCATCATAACGGCCGGCATATCGATTTTCGGCGTGTATTTCGCGGTCGGTTTACTCGCCATGGATCCGTGGCATCTCCTCACTTCCTACGCCCAGTTCCTTTTCGTGTCCTCGGCGTACATCAACATCCTAAACATCTTCGCCTTCAGTAACGTGCAAGTCCATCCACTACCCCCAAAAGGCCGTTATATGTTAACTACTCTCTAGTCATGACGTTTCCTGGGGAAAGAGATTACGACCCGGCGAACTCCCCACCCAGCAACCCCAAAACCGTCTCCTCCGCGCCGAAACCCTAAACTCCTCAATCGCCGACGCCAGCGAAACCCATCCCGCCCATCCCCACAATCAGCAGAACGTCGACGCCGAATACGCCTCCCTACTCGCACGCATCGCATCTCCCGAACCCGCCGCCCACGCCGACAAAGACAAGAAAAGATCCCCTCTAGCGACTAGCGACTCGCTCATGGAGTTCCGCACCATCCTTCTCGCAACCTACGTGTTTTCAAACTTCTTCATTTGTCTTGTTGTGCTCAACGACAGTCTCAAACCGTTGGCCTTCTTGGGCTCCTCGTACTGGCACAAGGTCCGCTTCTTTAGGTTCTGGATGTGGGCGAATTCTGTCAGCTATTTGATCAGGTTTGTGGGGAGCTTTTGGTTCTATACGAGGAGTTTGTTTGGGATGTGTTTTAGGAGGCGGTATTGATTGATGGGGTGGTTGGTGTTTTGGTGATGACGTGTTTATTGGAGAAGTGCTGGTGGGAATGGAGAACTCTATCACTTCGTCGTACTCTGGAAGAGAAGAAATAGGATCATATCATGACCGAAGAGACAGTTTCTGGCGAGGACAATTCTCTGCACGCCTTCGAGCGCCAGGCTCCTGCCGTTGTTAGTTATGTCTGTGCTGGTCACCATCGCGCTCGGGGCTTTTTTCTTCAGTGAACGGAGTTCATGTTTTGAAAATCTCGGGCTTCTCCATATAGCCCTATCGTCCAAGTCTCTTTCCAGATCACCTCTAATGCTTATCTGCCTCTGCGGCCTCGTGGAGTGCTAAATACGCTAAATACACGGCCACGGCCTACTATGTGGACTGAGGACGCATCGATGATGCTGCTTCTGTACGACGCACTAAGACACTGAAATTGGTCTACTCAGTACCACGGCTGCGGCTCGTATGCACTTGGTAAAGGGAAAAGGTCTTCCTATGCTTGCTGAATTACTTTACTACCTTTCTGCCATCTCGAGCGTGTGACTTGTGCGCTGATTCCAGGCTTGCAAGGTTGATCTCTGCGATACATGTATAATTTTTAAGACAGTTCAATCTCGTGATAAGATATTGAAAGTGATATCGTGATGTCTATGCAAAGGATGTCTAAGGGTAGTTAACTATATTATAATGGTCTTTCCTATTGCCAAAACCTCATACCTACAACTAGTTATAGATACAATTACCAAAAGCGTACTACAAGACCCCAAACATATTACCAGTGCCAATCAGAAAAGGAAACAATCGCTAGAAAGCCTTATACCGTATATACACAGTTTCCCCAATCTTCATCACTAATCCCCACCACCATCTCACACTCTAACCTACCTCACCACCTTCGCAGCACTATAAACAGTATACTCGACCGTATCAATCAGCGCCGCAGTAACCAGCTCATTACTAACAAAAAACTCCACAACCCTAACCCCCACAAACCCCTTCCCAAGACTAGCCTTCTTCATCTGGGCCTCCACCTGCAACAACCCGACCTCGAAACCAAAGCTCTGGGACGCCGTAAGCTTCGTCTTCTGCGTATCCGCATACCTGTGTCACGCAAGGACAAAAACGTCAGTAAAATGTCTAAAAACCCCCATACCCATACCCACAAAACATCCCACAACTTCAACATCGATTTAACTTACCCCTTCACCGTCACCGTACACGCCAACGGCACCCCAACAACACTAACCTCACTCCCAACCGCACACCCATAATAAAAAGACTTCAAATCAAAATGATCGATAGTCGAGTCCGCATAATCGACCGTCATACTCGGTTGGCCCTGGAGCACCGTGGCGACGTCGAGGGTGGAGTAGGCGGCGTAGTTGGGTGGACTGTTGGGTTCGACAATGGCAGGGGAGGGGGAGCCGCTGGTTTCTACGAGGGACATGCCGTTCCAGTAGATGTCGAGGTAGAGATCTATGGGCGCGGCGGCGACTAGGGGGATGCCGTTGTCGTTGTCGAACTGGGGGGTGTTAGGGTTGGGATGGGGAGGGGGGTGGGAGGGGAGTAGACGTACTCGAGCGAGTTGGTTGAGAGAGTACCATTTTTGGGGCGGGGAGGTGGGGGAGGCGGTGGTGAGGGAGAGGAGGAGAGATGTGGCTGCTGTGGCGGCGGCGGCGTATTTCATGGTTGCGTTTTGGGGATGGTATGGGGGTGAGAAGAGTGGGAAAGGGACTTTGGAGTTGCTAAGGTGAAACGTAGAGGTGGCAGGATTATAAGGGTATAATTGGTAGATGTTTATACAATATACACAAAACAGCTGCTGATAATAATTAAAGTCAAGAGAGCCTAAGATGGTCTTTATACTCCAAACCCCTCCACACATTCCCATAGTTCCTCCCCACCTTCTAGAATCCCCAGCTTTGAAGTTACCATGGTATTGCATCGACCCACACCCAACCACAACTCTTCCTTCAGCACAGCCTACCTCCACGCCCAAGCTCCCCACACATGTCCCAACCATCCCCCTGATTCGCCGACCCACCCCACTACCATCCGAACCAGACCTCAGTCTTCCAGCAGAAAGCCTCTTCAGCCCTACCGCGAACCACGTCAGAAGTGTCAAAGCTCCCGATCTAGCCTCGAAAAAAGCGCCAACGGAGTCCCAAACGACCTGTGCCAACGTGGGGCTCTTCGGGGCGAGCCGCGGGTCTAGCTCGACCTGGCTCGACCTGGCTCGACCAAGCTCCGGACGCATCTCCGTCGAAGGATCGGACTGGTTCGGGACTCGAGTTCCTGGACCAAAGTTGGAGTTGGAAGGCTAGGTAAGTACGGAAAATGACGTGCGGTGTCTAGCGTTATTGATTGTTCATTAGTGTACCAGCGAAACACATACATACTAACTAGACCCGAAACGTATGATACTCAAAATACTCCCACTAGATACTGCTCTTTTACATATATCGACTTCGCCCTTTTAACTTTTACATCTAAAACGCAACACAGCAAGACAGATGTTACGAAGCCATAAACTCAAGCTCAAGATTCAGATCCCCACAACGCGGGAGGACCACGATACTATATACTATACAAACACCTACGCCAATTCCCCATCCCGTTCCCGTTCATCGACAGGATTCCCACCTTCATGTCAATCTCCATGGACGGAAGATGATTCCCACTGCGTATCCACCTCCTTACCTACCAGGCTACCTAGCTACCTTCTAGCGAGAAAGCGCAAGACTATTTTACTCGTTACTCTCGTCCCACCCACCTGACAGGACCGAGAACATGCCAACAACGTAAAAAAAAAGTACAGGGGTAAAAGGATGTGAGATCGAAAAGAAAAGATAAAGAGAAGAAAAAAAGTCAAACACGATAACCATCTAACTCCCCTCCCTATCTACTTCCCGTCTCACCATGTCAAATAGTGAAGAGTGGAGTGAATAGAATCCACCCTACCTCCCCTTACTCCCCCTCCTCCCCATCACCGGACTAACCCCCCTCTTCTCAGGCTCCATCAATGGAACATTCGTCACCTCAATGCCTAGCTTACTTTCAAAGATCCTCTTGACCAGGGCCTGTACCGACCTTTGAACGTCTCCCTGGACCTCCGTACCCAGCAAACCCACAACAATCGGCGCAAAAACATCGACATGTTTTTCGAACTCGCCAGCAGGGAAGCCGCAATAGCCATCGAGCACGGAGACGACAACAGGGCGCCAAGTCACGATGTTGCGCTGCTGCGTCTCTTCGTCGAGCTCGATGTAGGAATTGATGATGTCTTCGCAGAGCGGGATGAGAGCGGCTTCTGTGTCGGCGCGCGAAGCGGCGCGGTCGGTCGATGTGTCGTGGTACATGCGGATTAGGATACTGACGTATACGGATGCAGATCCTGATTCTTGTTTTAGGAGGTTGGGGGGTTGTTTCATGAAACCTTCCCTAAACAGGCGTGTGCGTAGGTCTTTGTCTGCGTTGAACCGTTTGGCGAAGTGGTAGCTCTTCTTTAGCACCGCCATGAGGCGGAGAAGCTCGCCGGAGGGAATTTTCTCGTACACGGCGTCATTAGTGAAAAGCTCCTGCACTGTTTCTATCATGAGGAGCTGCAAGACGCATTTCGTTATTATTTGGTTGAAGAAGCGGCGACGGGCGGCGGTTACGACGACGGGCGGCTGTTGCAGGTCTGCATTTTCGGGGCGGTAGTCTTCGAGTTCTTGAGTTTGGCGTTTGGGCAGTGGGGAGGGCATGCGGTTCTGTTGTGGTTGTGGGTCCGATATGGAGTTTGCAGAGTCGACGGTAGTAACAGAAGGGCGGCGTGGGCTGGTGAGACCGTTGATGCCGAGCGCGTTTTCGGATGGTCCCTCTCCCTCTTCGGTCTGCAGCGATAGTTCTGGTGGCGGCGCTTCTGATGGTGTTGATGTTTTGATGCTAGGTGTGGCGGATCCGTTGAGATTCGGGGTGGTCTGTGTTGTGCCCGTGGTGGCAGCGGAAAATAGTGCAGTTGCTTCCGTCCTTTGGAAGAGATCGACGAATGCTCTCACAATCTGATTCCAGTGCTTCGGTGTGAACTTTTGCACGTTCTGCAAGATAAGTTGCTGTAGACAGTTACTACCGATCCTGGCAAGGGTATCATTCTCTTGACAAATGCAGAGCGCTAAAAGGTCAAGGAAACGGTCCAACATATATTCCAGATTTTCGAAGAAATGGGTGAAGAGTTTGATCATGTTGCGCAATGCTTGAATCATCGTTGTCGAAAGCCAAACGGAGAGCTCCTCGTGGTTGAGGACCTTGGACATCTCCGACTTCGACTTCAGCACCATGAAGATGGGGTAGAGTAGCTGTCGCCACAACATATCCCAGAATTCGCGAGGGAACTGGCGGCCATATGCGATCAGAGTCTCGAACAGATAGCTCAAAGCTCTTGATCGTACTTCGAGGTCTTCTCCGGTCATAAGGACGTCATGGAATGCAAAGAGCACTGGGAACCAGAACTGCTCTTCTTGGGTCTGTCGGCTGGGCTGCTTCGGTATCGACGATCCTTTGTCAGACTCCTTTACGAAGCCGGCATGGGCGGATAGCGAACATTCGGGAGTACGCAGCATCTTCGGTACAGATGACTTCAGAAGCTCAATTGTCTGCAATGATTTCTTCTGGAACTTGTAGTTCTTGGAGAACTCGGTGAGACAGACGATCAAGTCCGCAAAGGCGCCTTGCGATATGACCACACCGAAGCGAGTGTTGTACACCTGCGACACATTCTCGAATGCTAGATTTACGATGCCCTCTGCCCTGAATTAGTGACTGATTACACGTGTGTGCGTAGCGCATAGCTTACCGTACGGCTCACGAGCAGCCACAGTGAAGACACCGAACATGGTCTTCCACCCAGATCGAATGTTCTCCCCGCGCGCTTGAATCATCTGAATAAGGCATCGGAGAACCATGTCCTTCACAGATACGTGGTTCGTGTTGCTGATAATGTGCTCAAAGGGCTTCAAAAAGTCCTTTTGAAACTTGAAACCAGGAAGTTCCTCGATCTCCATGAACTTCATCGACAGCTGGCGCAGGGAATTCAAAGCGAAGTAGACGACGTTGGTGTTCGCATGGCATCCGACCTCGTTGAAGTGAGCACCCAATATGTGCCAGATGTTCGTCCATTCGAACCTGACACGAGTCATGTTGTACCCACTGATCTCGACTAGCTTCTGCAAGCTATATGTGCGCGGGGACTCACTGTCCCCGGAAGACTGGATCTCTTGCCAGCTAACTTGCGTCAATGCTTTTACGAAGTCAACAATCGCTTCACCAGACAGGTTGGCCGTATTCGTAAAGATCCGGTCTACGCCCCGGACGATGTCGACGGACCGGCTCTCCTGCACTACATCAGCCTGGAAATGGATGTTGCCAGCCGTGGTTCCCGGACGCCGCTTGTTCGGTGGTATGGTGAGCGATCTACGTGCTGCTCCTTGTGACCCCTTCAAAACGTCTGGCACCGAGCGCTCATCGATGCCAGCGGAAATGAGTTGGAAGCGATCGAGTTGTGATATGCATGTAAGTATCTCTCGCCATGAATCACGCAGGATGTTGCCTTCCGTCTGTGCGATCTCAATCAAGACCTTGAGAGCTTCCATGTTCTTGGCCTTCATCTCATTAAGATTGTAGAGGTTGGTGAATCGAGCCAAGAATGCGACGAAAGCCTGTCGCGAGCTTTCCACGTCAAAGAGACACGAAATACGGATCGCAAGCTTGATGCCCTCGATGCATACCTTCACGATCTCGATGTTGTGATCCTGTGCCTGAGCGGACAGCGCGGTGAGGAATGGCATCCATGTGACTTCGAACATGGGTCCGACATGCTTGGACGACGAAGCAGGGATAAATTTGGAAACAGGCGTGTGCTTCGTTGTTTTCCGCTGTGCGCGTAATAGCTGCTTGTAGAGCTGCTCCGTCTTGTTTGCCATGGCTTCCGAGGCCTGGACGTATGCCTCTCGCTGCAGATCTCGTCCGCCGCCTGTGAGAACTTGCCCAACGGCAGCCAGACCGCCGGCTGTTGGTGCTGGTATCAGTCCCTTATCGGCAGCCGCCTCTCGCTCCGTGTCGAGTACAATCTCGTTGCGGGCGATTTCTTCGAAAATACCTTTGAGGTAATCGTCAGGCAGATCGGCATGGTCGTTGATGCCACGGTTGTTCTTGATGAAGTCCTCTGGCGTCATGCGAGGACCCTTCATCTTCTTGCTGTGCTGATCTACGTTCAGCATGATGACGGAGTAAGAGAGAATATATGCGGTATCGGCGTTGGCAAAGGCGTTTGGATTTCCAGTTATGTAGCGTTCAGCGAACTTCAGCATGAAGCGATCAATCTTCTGAGCTTCACCGGGAAGTCGGAAGCACTGTAGAAAGCGTCTGAGGGCATCAACGAAACGGGTCTTGGTAAAGTCTAGCATATCGACGAAGGCGTGCATGATGGCGATATTTTCGGGGTTGCCCTCGCCGAGGAATTCACCAAGCACTTCTTTGTTCAGTAATTCGTTTCCGAAAAGGAAGCGGGAAATGTCTTCTGGAGAGTCTGACGGAATGAATCCTTCGCTGATCAGAGTCTTCATCCCACGCTTGGGTTTGTAATTGAACTGCCGCAGCGCATTCGTCAAGGCCGTCTTCCTCTGTTTGGCTTTCTCCAGTTCGCTATAATCGTCTTCTGCTAACGGTGTCACGGTTCCAGATTCAGCGCCGGCATTAGGCGAGTCGGCATACGTTTTGGCGTCTACGGATGCCCTGAGATTGTCGACTGATGTTCGAGAATCGGCATGCAAAGTCCGCGCAACGTTGGGCACGGGTTGTTCCGACCAGTTCACGAGCGAGCGCAGTATTTCCACGAGGGCTCCAAGCGACTCTTGCTTCATTGCATACTCCGGTGGGAACGCGTGCTCTGTCTCTTGCGGGACGTTCATCGATGCGGTGGACAACGACGGTGGCAGAGTCCCACGAGTCTGCCAGTCCGAGTGCTTGGCTTGTTTTTCGCGGTGCTCTTGGTACGCTTGCTGCTGCATGGCTGTGACGGTGACAGGCGAGCTGCTTATCCTGGAGAGATGTTCGACAACCCTCTGGTACATGTTGTCGAGCGCGGTGCGATCGCAGTCGTAGTTCAGGTACACTTCGACCAGAGCTCGCGGATCCGCTGCCAGCCTTCCAAAGACGGTCAGAATATATTGCTTCTGAAATGCTGGCGCACTTCGCTTATCCAGGATGCCAAGGTAGATTTCCTTCAAAAACACCTCCACCTCCTTCTTGAGCATGACGCGCAGATACTTGAGCATTTGCCAGAAGATTTCGCATGCAACTTCGAAGACTTTGCCCACGGAGCTCGCTCCGTTTCGGCTCAGACTGAGGCAAAGGTGATGCTTGATGGCCTGGATGAAGGTCGTTGGCTCGTCTCCGTTTCCACTTCGGATGGTCGCGAAGGGCGATTCAAAAACGGCGATGTTGTTGTGAAGGACAGTGTGAATGATGTGCAGAGAAAGGAGCTTGGACCTCATTCCCTGCGACCGGACGTCCAGGGCATGGTCCACTGCGAGGGTCTTCGTGCTCAGCCTGCACATGGCCCTGAAGACCAAAAACGCATCCTTGACAAAGATTTCGTCCTCTTCCTCCTCGTCCGAGCCTTCGTTCTCCTGGGCATTCGGCGAGGTGTCCGAGACGGGTTTTGAAGTCGACTTTCCTCTTATCCGCGTCACCAGCGTGGGCGCATTGTCGTGTATCCGGTCGTCTTTGAAATTCGCGTTGTTCTCTTCGAAGGTCTGCAGGGTGATCTTGGGGCCGGTGTGCACGTCGACGGGCTTGTCGCGGGGCTCCTCGGTCTCGGGGTCTTCGTCGTGTTCCTCGTCGCGGTCCTCGCCATTGGCGTCCTGGTCGTGGCCGTTTTGCGCAATGTTTTCCGCTTCCTCGGGGACGTGGTCCAAAGAACCATTTTGGTCGTGGAACACGCGAGAGAGATTCACCCTGGCTTCCTTGACGACCAACCTGGACTTGACCCGCTCGAAGACGGTGCCGACCATCTGGGTCAATGCGCCCTGTGCGACCTGCTGGTTTGCGCTCGACTTGGAGAGCAGGAAGATGTTGTACGTCAGGCGGACAGCCTTGAGCAGACCGGCTCCGTGCACCACGATCTTGTCGTTGAGAATGGCGGCGAGCAGTGACTTGACGATCTGCAGAGATACTTCCGGCGGCGTCGCCTCTCCCTGGAAACAGTCGCATATTGTGTCTATGGCCCTCTCGATCAGGGGCACATGCTCGCCCTCGCCCTCGGCCTGTGGCTGCGACTCGGACGGGACGGAGAAGTAGGAGTAGCTGATCAGCTTGCCGATGCAGTCGAGCGCGGCGATGGAGACGGCCACGGTGGGGGCCTCGGAGGCGAGCTGGAGCGGTTCGAAGAGGATCTCGGGATTGATGCGTGCCGGGTCGCCCTCCTTCTTGATGGCATCCAGTGCCGTGGCCAGCGAATCTCCCAGCTTCTTGTTCTTCTTGGCATCCTTGGACGCGGCGATGGACTCCAGGGCCGTCACCACAAAGACCAGCGAGCTCCGCGTCGACGCTCTGGTGGGCACCGTGGCGGCCGTGGCCGAAGTCGACTGCGAGTCCGTCCGGGCGTGGCTCCCCGTGTGTGTGCGCGGCTCAAAGAACTCGGCGGTCCGCGGCGTGTCCGAGTCCGAGTGGGGGGGATTGAGGGCCGGCGTAGAGGGCATTTCCTTGGACATGTCCAGCTGGTCCGGGGGCGCGCGTGGGGTCGCCGGCGTCGCTGGCGTGGGTGGTGATGGATGCGAGCCTGTGTCCTCGGTGTCGTCGGTGGCCTCGGTGTCCTCACTGCCGCCCTTCTCCTCCGCCTGCAGGACCCCGTCCGCCGGCGGCCTCTCCTTCTCTCCTACATGGGCCATTTCTGGCGGCGCGGCGGTGTCGGCCATGGTGTGTGTTCAAGGCATGTACAAGCTTCGTGGCCGTATCCGGATGCGTGGGTGGGTTGCTCCTTCTTTCAGTTCCAACGGGGCCTTCCCTCGCTCATTGCGCGGGCAAGAGCTCGCAGGAGTTGGGCAGGTGCGGCTGGCTGGGTGCGCCGGCGCAGTGCAGACACTCGTAGCAGGGCAGGAGGGCAGGAATTAAAAAGACGTCTCCACTTGAAATGATGGTGCGCTTGCGTTCTGGAATAATGACAAAGTGTCTTCCGCATAAGCCTCCCTGTCTGACGTTGGCCATCCCTGCGCACTCCCAGCTCCGACCGCCGCGTCCCCTAGTGCCGTGCCCTACTGTCGCCTGTGGCGCACCAGCTGTGGCGTCTCGCTCACTATCGGGATCGAAGCGCTGCTTGGCACCGACCGGGCTCCCGACAACAGCTAAGGTTGGTTTTTTGTTGAGCGCAACAATCTCATCCCCCCCAACCTCACCGCAGACAGCCCACCGAGCGCGAGTGAAGCTCTTCCATCTCTCTCTCCCGTCGCTGTCCCCCCCCCTACAGGTCGTACCGGCCGTACCTTCCTCTTTCTCCGACCCCCCCCCACAGGACAAGTTTGCAGAAATCCATCGGCATCCCGTCACAATGCCAGCGTCCATGACACTGCTCGCCCGCAGCGCCGGCCAATTGAGCGCGAGGGGGTCAATTGCCCTGCGCGGCAGCCTCGCGGCGTCGAGGTGCTCAGAGTTCGCCGGGTATGTGTGAATCGCAAATATCTACAGTGCGACCCAGCTTGCTGACCGGAGCTGCAGACGGCGAACACCAGCCCTGGCCGCCCTCTCCCGATACTATGCCTCCAAATGTGAGCCGCAGCCCAAGTGATGCGAACGAGGCACGACTCGGCCATGGGCGCAATGCTAATTGGATCCCGCAGCGTTCCCTCCCCATACCGTCGTCAGCATGCCCGCCCTCTCCCCGACCATGACCGCTGGCAACATCGGCACGTGGCAGAAGAAGCCCGGAGACACAATAGCTCCGGGCGACGTCCTGGTCGAGATCGAGACGGACAAGGCGCAGATGGACTTTGAGTTCCAGGAGGAGGGCGTCATTGCCAAAATCCTCAAGGCGTCTGGCGAGAAGGACGTCGCCGTTGGCAGTGTAAGCATCCTTCCTATCCTGGGATATGGTGGTCGTTTGCGTCCATCGCCGTGAAAACGACGGTGATTCGCGAAAGTGGGGCATCGTTATGATTTTTGCACAAACTGACTGTGAACAGCCCATCGCAGTCATGATCGAGGAGGGCGAGGACGTTTCTGCGTTCGAGTCTTTCTCTGCGGAGGATGCTGGAGGCGACAAGAAGTCTGATTCGCCATCGAAAGAAGGCGAGGCTTCCGAGGCCAGCGAGCCGCCCAAGTCGGGCTCCGGCACCGCACCCCCCGCGAAGGAGGACTCAGCTCCTCAGGCCATTGAGTCCGAGTCCACCGGCAAGCGGTTAGAAACCGCCCTCCAGCGCCAACCGAACGCCTCTCCGGCTGCCAAGAAGCTTGCCTTGGAGAAGGGCGTGCCTCTGTCTGCGATCAAGGGCTCGGGCAAGGGTGGCCAGGTCACCAAGGAGGACATCGAGAAATACAAGCCTACGGGCGGAGCCGCCGGCGGAGCCACTGCCGGTCCTAGCTACGAGGACACTCCGGCCACCAGCATGCGCAAGGTCATTGCCTCGCGCCTCACTCAGAGCATGCAGCAAAACCCCCACTACTTCGTCGCCTCCAACATCTCCGTCTCCAAGCTTCTCAAGCTCCGTGAGGCTCTCAATGCCTCGTCCGAGGGCAAGTACAAGCTCTCTGTGAACGACTTCCTTATCAAGGCTCTCGGTGTCGCCGCCCGCAAGGTCCCCGCCGCCAACTCGTCATGGCGTGAGGAGGGTGGACAGGTTGTCATCCGCCAGCACAACGTCGTCGATGTGTCCGTCGCCGTCGCCACTCCCGTTGGTCTCATGACCCCCATCGTACAGAACGTCAACGGTCTCGGTCTGTCTTCCATCTCATCACAAGTCAAGGATCTCGGCAAGCGCGCAAGGGACGGCAAGCTCAAGCCGGAGGAGTACCAGGGCGGAACCATCACCATCTCCAACATGGGCATGAACTCGGCCGTCGAGCGCTTCACCGCCGTCATCAACCCCCCGCAAGCTGTCATCGTCGCTATCGGCACCACACAAAAGGTCGCCGTACCCGGCGAGCTCACCGAGGACGGCACACCAAGCGTAGAGTGGGACGACCAGATCGTCATGACCGGTAGCTTTGACCACAAGGTTGTGGACGGTGCCGTCGGTGGCGAATTCATGAAGGAGCTCAAGAAGGTGATCGAGAACCCCCTTGAGTTTCTGCTATAATTCGACGTGGGATATCTATAATATCTAGGGACGGATAGAGATACTGCCCGAAGAGGTTTGAATGGGATTATTGTAAGCTTTTTTGCCGGCAGAGCTATGAGGTTTCTGGGCGAGTGTTGAGATTTGTACAATGAATGCCAGTTATTATGTTAGCTTTGCATGTTGTTGTATTCATGTTTGCCATGTCTAGTTATGTCATCTTATTCTTACCTCCTGTAGTAAAAGTAGGATGTGAATGAGTTATCTGTCTGTATAATTTAGCCAAGTTGCATGCGTGTTAAATTCCTTCCTCTGTTGCGATTTACATATATTGTTTTAGGCAGGGAACAGGTATGGGGTCATTACGAATTGTTTCGCCCTTCTTTACGTTAGCATGGAGAGCTTCTGGTTTTTGTTGGTATTGTATGTATTTAATTCAATTGTTGGATTGTGAGCATATTGCCATATAGCTTAGGCAGCTGAAGAGAGATGCGTTGGACACCCCGAAAACGTCCTTTCCAATCCGTTTGCACGGTGTCGTAGCATTGCTATTTGCGCTTTCCGTCCCAAACACCCCTCCTCACAAACCCTCCCACCAAGTCAGGTTTGCTACTCTACCACGAAATATATAAACCACGTATAGTTCCACAACCACTTTTCCATCGCATCGTCTCCATCCGTCGTCATATAAATCCCGTACACATACACATACACATCACTCCAACCTCATCCCAACATGCAGAAAACCCGCCACGCAGCCCCGTGGGAGCAAAGCCCTACAAAATTCAGCGACTTGGAGACCGAACTCCGCAGGGCCAAGAGTCTGGTCAAGGAGGAAACGGAGAGGAGGAAGAAGCTGGAGCGGAAGGTGGAGAGTTTGGAGAAGAGGGGGTTTGGGGGCGAGAAGTGGTTGGTGAGGAATGAGTTGGATGGTTTGGAGAGGATGGCGAGTGGGTTGATGGATGCGGTTAGGAGGATGAGGAGGGAGTTGAGGTAGGGGGTTTGATGGGATGGGGTGCGCAGGTGCTGCTGTGAGGGGCTTTTATTTTGGGGGAGATGGTCTTGTGCTTGTGAGGGAGATAGCACGGTGCCTGCGTAGCATTATGTTACTTTTGGTAATACTCATAGACAGGATATACTTATCGATATTATGTTCGTATAACAACAGGACGTTGTAGATAACATGGCAGAACCATAACGTGTCTGCAAGAAAGCCCATGTATCTAGACTTGTTAATGCCAGCGGTCCCTAATCACTGACAAGATAAATGGCTACGTATGTTAAGCGAACACAGTTGATCGTCCGAACACGAGCAAAGGCGTTGGTTTACAGCGATTTCTTATTCTCATCGTTATATAAGACCCTCCAAATACTAAGCACGAGCTCTCCTGATAACCTTCTTCTTACACTTCACACTTATCCGCATCATCATTATAAAATCATGGCTCGAGACAACAACCATAGGAGGGGTGATGAAGGATCTAAATCCTCATCTCGGAACACCACGAGCCGGAAACTGTCAATAGAAGAGTTAGAAGAGACCAAGAAGAGGCTTCGTAGCTTGATATCCGATCTTGAACAAACCAGAAGCTTTCTAAATACCCGACTTTCATCAGCATACACAATGATTAGAAAGTTAGAAGGCGAAAATTATGAATACGAAAAGAATCAAGAGACCAGCGTCGATTTCATAAAAACCATTGCACGAATGGCATTAAAGACCCTAGAGCCAGAACCCACCCCAAAACGTGCAGAGCAACGTTTCGCAGATCTACGCCGCGCTTTACAAGACTGGTCCTTGTACGTACATGCAGGCGAAGCATTTCTTGAAGACGAGACAAAACTCCCCTACGAGGCCTTATCGCAGATCCTCGATGAGATGAAGGCTTTTCTCCTGTCTGAAGATTTGCCTACCAATCATAAACTGAAAAATGACTGCAAGGACCTTTTGTTCCCTAATAACATCACCTCTTTCCAGCCTTCTGGATATGAACCTGTGTCTAGGAAGAGGAGTAGCTCTTCGGGAAGAAGTGGGTGTCAGAGCGAGGAAAATAGCTCTAGTGATGACCGTTATCGAATGACTGGGAATCCCGGTAAGAAGAGGAAGTCTAGTGGAGAGGAGAGTGGGTCTTCGTCTGGTCAGAGTGAATATTCGCTTGAGCCGAAGCTGGAATGGTGGGATAAGAGGGCTAGGTATTAAACCATGTACTCATATTCATATGTCCTTCTTTGAAGTTGGTCTTATACTTGTAGAGATTGTAGAATTGGAGTCGAATATATCAAGGGATTTGTGAATTTGAATAGTTGACTTGGCCTGTCTCTTTAGGAGGATGCTCTCGAGCGCAACATTACCGCTGTACGGTGCTCTTACAATGATTTACATACACCTTCTATAGTGAAGTATGTATAGTTATATGACGGGTACTACACTGCTACTGTCTACTGTCTACTCGCAACTGCTTAATAGGATGTAACGCAATACTGTAATAGTAGTATAGTCCATCTCTACTTGTGTGACATGACGTAATACAGCACCTCGATACGAATTCTCGTTTCGACGGCTACACAGACTTGTGTGAACGTCAAACACGTCTTATAATATTTGGACGTCAATACCCTCTCTCCTATCTTTCTGGACTAGACATCAACTTAAGTAATAGTGAAGTCTCTTACAACTATACCAGAATATTACTACTGGAATGATTTATTATATATCTAAAAGTAGTGTACGGTCTTGGAACGATTCGGAGAGTATAGGGGTGTTCATATTCAAATAGTCTATGTATCACTTGTTGAAGAGAGGAATGTATTTGGATTAGTATATATGTGTATCTCTTATTATGTATTGAATCTAGATAAGTAAACCCCCGAATATCCGAAGAATCATTAAATATTAGCGAGCACTATCCCAAAGACTGTCTTGTTATGTGACATCAAACATAGTGTAGCCAAGGCTCGTATCGACGCTAATGAATGCGGGGAGCTAAGATAGGCATCTAAAGTTGGCCATGTGTAGGTTTCTACAGAAAATGTGTGAGAAGAGGTTTACGGGTTAGATGCCGCCTGGAGAGTGAAATAAGCTGGACTCTTAACGTTTGTATATGATCCTTTTCAAGACAGTCTTATTTCGAGCACGACTTTTGAGCAGGAATTAATTTCCACACTGCTCTCCTATCCGCATGGAAACGATTAGGCTTTTGCCTCGACGTGGATATTTTCCATCACTTTTAATCATGGCATTTTCAAACCCCGTACAATTTGAATCCGGGCCACTAGTAGACAATGACGTTAATTTAATAGGTACTCTGTGTTTGTCTTTGATTAGCTGCTTGCTACTATCCCGATTGTTCAACGTGTCACTAGCTTAGCCGAATGAGAGAGAGTAGCGTGGTAGGATTTTCATGGAAGTGCTGGGCATATTAACCCGCCAATACTCTGTCCGCAACATCCAGCTCTTTAAATTCAGTACTAGGCACTTAGGCACTCATACGTAGTTACATAATGTCGGGTTTGGGCATCAGGGCAAGATATGAATACCAAGTAATCGTTGTGACCTTCCCGTCAAAGACCACGCGGGCAGACTCTACGTGGCATCGAGGAATGCAATCATCGTTCGCAATGACGAAGTTTTACAGGGTATAAATCACACCACTGCGCCCGGTGAGGTATGCTATTTTATAACAAAAGCTTCGTCTTCGTGACACAACATCTTTTATTGGATCAATTCTTCATTGATCAACCAACGCTCGTACCACTTCCCCGATATGCTTCCCCTGAGCTCTCACTATAGATACGGAGGCATGATGCCTTTGTGGGAAACCGGTTCCCATCGACGTCGGAGTCATCGTCACGGACATCGCCACCAAGCTCTCAATCTCGTCGAGGAAGCTACAAGAGCGCACGTAAATGCACAGAAGGAATACGAAGAGGTGCAGAAAGAGTACCATGAGGCGAAGAAAAAGTTCAAGGATGCGAAGAGGACGTTAGAGGAGGCCGAAGATAAGTTGGAGCTTGCGAAACAGATCGAATATGATGAAGGGTATTGGTGACTATCAGTGGTAATTTTGATCAAGATATCAATGAAACGTATTCGGGGATGTAATATCGATGGAGTCTTCTGGATGCGCACAAATGAACATGCCCTAGCTTTTTTGAACTTCCACTAAAACTACACTAATGTCCACAACGAAATCAGGAACAAAGTAATATTATCGCGTTATAATCCTGTAGTTTATGTCGATAGTGTTCTCACATATCGTTTCACACTATAGAGGTAGAATTGTCCGACTGACTGTTCGAGCGTGAATGACAATTCAACTCACCAAAATCTACAACTGTCTGTATCCTGCAAAATAATCATAACTGGCCACGTCTTAGCATTAGATCCGTCAAAAATTATCGCACGTGCATATCCAATAGTAATAGTACTAAAAAGCCTATGCTTCAGTGACAATGCGACATCCATTTTCTCACGTGCACCTTGGTCAGTTGGAAAAATCCCATGACTATGTCCGCATTACGTAGCCACTCGCAAAAAGAATCGTCATGCGTGATCTGGACTGTTCATATTCAAGCAACACGTGATATATCTGGTGAATCGTCGATAATCGTGATGGTTACGATCACATCAAAGACATTGAATGTCGCACGTGATCCCTGAGACTTGTCTAAGACCGATACGTATTACAAAAGGATAGGTTCTCCTATACCGGAATTCCTTTCCACACACCGACAACCGCAAAAGCAGAATCGTTCTCCAAGCTTCTAAACCCAAAATCATCATGACGGACGCACACCAAGACCAGCAGCAGGACCAACAGCAGGACCAACAACAGAGCCATCAACCTAACGCTACTACAAATGTCCCTACAGACAACGAGGACTACGCCGATCTCTTAATTTCGCATTTTGCCGCGCAAGACAAGGCTCTCAATGCATGCCACCGCATTAGTGACACCGAAACTCGTCTAATACTGTTAGGTCGCTGGAACTGGCTTCGACTCAGTAAAGAGATGAGTATACAGGAGCGTAGGGCATTTTATATTGATCTAGCTGAAGAGGCGGAGACCTATCCGACTGGACAGGCGAGCAATAATCGCGGTGGGAATTAAATGTGTCGTCTGCGTGTTCATCGAAACGGTCAAAGCGTTGTTATCTAGAGAAGTCAGGTTTCTGGGTGAGCTGTTTCAGAAGCTACCTATGGATGACGTGGAGACGGGAAGGGATCAAAGTAACGGCAACGATATCCTTATGATTTCGTCACCCAACACGTAATTGACACAACATGTAACAGCTCAACATTGACAACCCCATTTTCGCGTGCCATGAGACGACATGTAAAGACCTACATATAAATTGAGCAGAAGTATACCTACTTTAAACACCACATTCCAAAAAGTAGTCTCATCCACAAGTATCATGAATATTGCAGAGATCATGTCCACGCACACAAATATTGTCTACATTGTACAAGTTCCAGGATCCATCGTCCCAGCGGGCCTTTGGTATTATAACGCCTTAAACCAAACCTTGCGTTTCTTGGGCGACAACGTTTCCGAGAATCCGCAGCAACCCGATTCGGAGGAAGAACGGGACCCGCGTCCGTCTTATGCGCAGAGAACTTATGAGCACGATCAACAGGATCCACCGCGGCATTCATTTCGGTGGGTTCCGCGAAGGGCCCCTGGGATGTTGAACCGACAACGAGGGAGTTCTCAACAATCCTTCCAAAATTTCCCGCACAATACACAGATGCCGCGAAATCATCATAGAAGGAATAGGCGTCGAGTTGACAGATACCCTTATACCGCCTATCATGCTCCTTCCTCATACGCCTCTTCGGAGCTTTATCCTGCTGAATCTCACTGGGATTCGGCACCCTACTACGAAGAAGACGATGAAGGATTTTCCGAAAACTCCCGTCGAGCTGTCAACAGAGAAAGGTCCCGATCTACTCACGGACATGGGGAAGGATATCGACGCGAATCACAGTAAAAGAGGCTTGAGCGATAAATGTCAAATGCTGGTAGATATACTAATGATCATGTTAAGCAAGTGGTAGCATAATGGTATAATAGACGAATCAAACTCTCCTTATTTTTACAATCACCCGTCTTACGTCCGTGTTATTTTGATTAGTTACCCTTAAGGAGTTGAAAAATAACACAGCTACAATAGGCCGAGGACCCTGGTTAGGTGACGTTTTATAATCCAGGATCATCCAACTGTCGAGTAAGAAGAATTACTCATGATTGATGCTGGTCGGGGCCATGCAAGGACTTCTCCATCGAGCAATGATGTCCGGATTCATGTATGTACGGTACCGCATAGTCTCTTGCAACTGGTCTCGACTAGGCCCAGAGGAGTTTGGATTCCGTTTATCTGAGGGCCTATCGGATGGCCAGGATTGAGCCAT
>MU006786.1:791606-901541 GCA_010093635.1 Massarina eburnea CBS 473.64
ATGGCTCAATCCTGGCCATCCGATAGGCCCTCAGATAAACGGAATCCAAACTCCTCTGGGCCTAGTCGAGACCAGTTGCAAGAGACTATGCGGTAGCATAAGGTTAAACCTTGGTCCTGGGAAGACCCGTGACCCACTAAAGGATGACTTGGGCCATCATACCGCGTACACCCGCTCCTTCCCCGTTCCGCGGCTCCGCGATTGGAAGGAAAAACGAATGCCCTAGAGCGAAGGATCTCTAGAAAAGGCCTCGCGTGCGGGAGGGGCGAGCCTTCCCGCGTCTTCCTGCCAAGAAGCTAACGCCCCCTTGTTTCAAAAAACCTACTGTGCGAGACCCCCCAAGACTTCTCGTTCTCAACTACATACCATACACGCATTACAATCTTGCCCTTTTTTTCTCTCTCCTTTTCTCTCTCTCTACATACTCCGCCTACTGGAATCATGACTTTCATTGTGCTCATCTATCAAACTCGCAAAGAGGGCCTGACTCCGCAAGAATTTCGCGACGGCATGGAAAATATCAGCATCCCTTGGATGGATGGATTCACCAAATTACATAAGCCAGTTTCATTCACTAGACACTATCCTGTGCGTTTGAGTAGCGAACTGGGTCAACGTTTTGCTGCTGTAAGCGCCATACCCCAGGATCCGAACAACGATGCACCGGTAGTCTTGATTGGGGAGACAAAAGATATCGATTGGGATGTTATGATCAAGGCGGTTTATAGGGATGAGCTGCATCTTCAACAATACCTTGCTTGGGTTAATGAGCCGGACCATGCAGAGCAGATTGCAAAGTGTGAGGAAGCGTATGCAGATCCGACGAGGTTGAAGGTAGTTGTGATTGGCGAGGCGGACGATTAAGTTTGTATCGATACGGGACCATACGATTTTCAATTCTGTCAGACATATTACGTGTGGAGGTAAGCTGCTGCTAATGACAAGATGGTACATCTCTAACTTCAAAGCAGCACACGCTGGAGGGAGAAGGATGCGGGATATTTAGGGTTGAAGGGAGGGGGCGCGTTAGCAATTGCTTCACATCACAGGAGAATCAAGACGGGTAGATAACAGGAACAATCTTTATGAGATTGAAAGGTCGCCGCTGCGCATTTCATACCAAAAATATACCCGATGACCCGAATTCTACCCAAACCCAATGTACTGAATACCCATGTCTTGAGATATGCCAATCCTTTGCCGATGATCGCTACGCCACCATATCGGTGTGTCTATCCACGACACTGACCAAACATCCACCAATGTTTCAGTCTGCCAGCCACATGTCCATCGTTCCGCGGTCAGAGTACTTAGACGTACTCGCCCTTCTCATGTCGCTCATACAAGAGCTCCTCGAGGTCTTCCACGCGCGACGCGAGCACCCGGCCCTCCAACCGTCCCATGAACTGCGCACGCTCATGCTCTCGGAGCCGCACGTAGAGTAGAGCTACGAGACCGCTCACGGACAGGAAGGTAATGCCGGCGAGCAAGGCAAAGTAGGGCTGGGAACCACATATGGCGGACAAGATGGCGGGGAGATTGCGCTTGTGGGCGGTGATACCACCCTCGTGGAACGGGCGAGAGATACGATTGCCCATGGTGATGATTTGGTGGTCGAGGTTGGCTAGGATGTGGGGTCAATTTAAAGCGGGTGTGGATATGGGTAGGGCGCTAACGCACCTTGGTTTGAGACTGAGATGTTAGTAACCATCTGTGAAGTATTATTGTATGTGAGGGGGTACGTACAGAGTTGACGGGAAGGTCGTGCTTGTTGTGGAAGTAGTGGTGAGATTCGAGATACTGTGACGAAGTGGGGTGTAAAAGACTGTCTGAGATTTCTTGGAGGTCGACATAAATACTACAAACGCATGCAAACGCGTTCAAATTTTTACTCAAATTATACGAAATTTTTCACTGGAGCGTGGGGGACCGTTGGGTCATTTAACATCATCAACCTGCTGTCCTTTTACTCGAAGTCACCTCTTATATAGTACTATGTCAAAAGTCTTGCATCAATCACCGCGGATATTTCTAAGAGAATGGTGGCCATTATAGCGATTGTTGAAAACATGATGTATTGCAAGCTCAACTAAGCGGGAGGATCTATTGGTACCGTGAACTTTTCTGCTCCCCTCCTCTCCATTTCTCCGCAACCAAGGTCGATTATGAAGATAACCAACACCGCAACGTTACATGTAGTAGTGTATGCCCGCTTGCGCGAGCAACTTGAGACGCGTCCAAGCCCCCGCAAGTGGCTCCTGGACTTTACTGCGCGGTGCACCTGGCAAACTTCCCGTTGCCGAATGCACGGCAGCGGGAGCATTTCTTCCCGATGTTTCCGGGAGGCAGGTACCCGAACCCAGACAAAGGGCGGAGCATGTTGGGGTTATAGATCAAACATGGGAATCCGCTTGAACAGCAATCGTTGCACGGGTTTCGAGCATACACTCCGTAGGCACCATCTATAAGACTTGCATGTGCTGTTGCGCGCTTTTGCTCGGCCGAAACGTTCTTCTTGTAATATTTGTCGCCAGGGACGTATTCACGGTTGACTGCGGCCTCAAAGTCGGTCGTCCAGGTATTCGCCGAAACAGACGCTGGAAGGCGAGGGTACTCGGGTACTGTCGGCTGGGGGAACCGGTACGCACCCGATTGGTGCATCCAATTCTGCTGCATAATGGTACCCTGTTGCTGGATAGCAGGTTCGAAGGAAGGGTGCTGGAAAGCAGACCGCGGTATGTTGGGGAGACCCATAGCATTGTGCGCGCCCATAGGAGGTGAATATGCAGTGGTTGACTCTAGCTTGAAATGGAAGCCCGTGGGCGCGGCATAAATTGGGCCAGACATGTTGGATATGCCGAAAGTCTCGGAGCGGAAGACAGGAGAGGCCCATGTAAACTACAGACATGATGGTCAGTTGAAATACTGTGGCAGTAATAGGAAAATTATCTGCTTACGCGGTTCACAGGCTGTTGAGGCCGTACCTGGAGCTGCTCGAAGTGTGCGAATAACGGAAGCTTGCCATTGCATAGCGTCTTGAAATATGTGCCAGTATTCCAAAGGAACTCGTCGACCCATTCTTCACAGGGACCATCCTGAAGATGGAAATGCACTTTATAAGCGTCGTTGGGCTTTCCAAACATGCCCTGCGCCATCATCACGAGGTCCTTCACGTATCAGGTCAGTAAATTGATGGGATAAATCACATTGTTTTCCTTACCCTGTAGACTTGAACTGCGCTGCCAGGGAGACATCTCGTATGCTCACGCGTGTTGATCTCCCGTATAAGAATTGGAGGCGCCATCGGATTTTATCGACCGGTAGAGGTGGAAGCGGACGGGGGAGTGTAGAGAGGTTTGGAATAACAGTAAAGATGAAGCTCGCAGACTCGCAGAGTTGTTTAGTCATTGTTAGGCTAGTCTAAATGCTTTGGCCAATCGATGAGCCTGTAGATAATAGAGCGTTTGACTGACGTTGACATGTAAACGGCGGCTGGCAGATATGTCTTGCATGTATGTTGCTATTAGCATAATCCAGCGGTAGATATTGTTCTATCTGGATGACACTGTTCGACCATTTGATACATCCTCTATTTGCGCACGACTTATTGCTCTGGCTGCTAGTAAGAGGTGTCTGGGTAACTTAATTAACAAGCTGGTGTCGATGGACGTTAACTATGCGATGCTCGAGATCAGTGCACAACTTGAGCGAAGGGCAACCCAGGCTGAAACGAACAACGATTACCTTCTACTATCGTTTATTATCGGTTATTTACAGAAACTGTAACGAATCCCTGTGGAAGTCTGCCGTCCGAAGTCAATTACTCGCACAACAGGAGTCACAGATCTGAATGGATATACAGATCGGCATCGATCAACGCATGCATCTTTACTCGCTTCTCAACCTCGGAACATCGGTCAGCTCTTTCGGGATTTTCACATGGAGCACGCAATACGAACACAAATATGGATATTCAGATAAGTTCAGTCATTATATATTCATCGTTACACAGCGGCTTCAACCGCCACTGCTCTTGTTACTTGTATGCCTTTTTCGCGGCTCAACTTTTCATACTCGATCTGCATCTCAGCTTCGTCCTCGCTGATTCTACTACAGACCGCCGCACTCCCGCTGTGTGGCGCAACTCCCGCCATCGCGATGCCCCTTGTCTCACTGTCTGAGTTGCCCCGTGGTCGCGTCGTCGACTTCTTGCTCTGTGGTGAGCTGGTAATCGGTCGGCTCCCTGATCGATATGCGTAGGTGCCTGTTCGTCGGCCCATACAGATGGCGTAGATGGGCTTCAGAGCAGGGATCGAGCCGCATATGATAAGAAGGATGATCTCGATTCCAGTCCATAGAAAGAGCGAGAATGTCTCCCAGGTGAAGTCAGATCGGGCATTCAGGGTGCTAAGCTTGGAGGCTTTGATCGCGGCGCAGATACCGGTGCTGAGCTGACGTTAGCGTCGTTCAGTGTAGCTGAATCGGAGTAAGACTTACATGCTACCGCATCCCAGCAGCGCACACAGCGCAAGCTTCTTTCTCAGTTCCGTCTGCAACTTCCAGACCAGGGTAACGGGAATGACGGCCAGGTAAAAATCGATCAGTGCATGCACTGCCGCTCCGTAGATGGAGAAGCTGCTCTGCACCTTGGGGTCCCAGCATCTTGTCGTTTCCATGAGCCTCCTGTCCCACAGCGCAGCCGGGTTCTCGCATTGGGCGAAGGTAAGGACGATCATGATGACGGTGTTGATGGCTGTCCAGCCACTGGCGATGTGAAGGGACCAGCGCCGCCACACTGATGCGCGGTTGAGGAGTCGTAATTCAAGCAGTGCAACGGCGATCTTGCCTGAGCCAAGGCAGAAGATGGCAAGTGGTTGGGCCACCCAGTTCAGTTTGGTAACGTAGACCAGGTGTTCCGGCTCCTCGGCGAGGTAGGAGAGATGTCGCGTGCCACCCTCAAAACACATTATACTGACGAGAACGGTAAGAGGGATGAAGGCTATCTGGGCATGGTCAATATGGATAGCATAGTATTAAGCTGGAAGACACTCACCCATGTTATACACATACAATAGTCGTCAATGTTAACACCAGCAATGGAGAAGCGTGCGGTCAGCCTGGAAGCCACGAAGAGGAAAGACACAACACAGCCAACAATGTACACTGCTGCTAGGTGTGGCCCACGATCATAGTCCGGGTAGTCTGGTATGGAAGTCGCCATGGCCGGTGGATCCATCTACACTCACGGAATGAGCAAGAGTCGAGAAGGGATTAGGAATTGAAGGACGGACCGTGGTAGGGTATATCTAAGTATCGATGCAACGAAACCCGTTATCCTGGCTCCGTCCTCATTTATGGGACGATCTCCATGACGGGCACCCTCAGCTTTCAAGAAATTGGATTTTTTGACTCGAGCTACACCGCGCTGGTGACCGCTCAGACAGTCCTGCGGGTGATGCTGTCGAGCCACCCTTGTCCGGTGTCTGCACGCACAAGCAGTGTGACAAAGTGTAAACCAGTGATAAGGATGGTTCTAGCGCTGAATAGGCTTGGTAGGGACCTGAGTGCTTAGAGAGGCGGACTGAAAGAGGTATCGGAGGGATTGTACAAGGCCATGCGAAGGCTCGTGCATTAGTGCACCGGGGAAGTGAGAGCACGGAGACCGTTCTCGCCACGTGAGAAAGGCTGGAGCCACTAAGAGGCGCGAATCATCTCGAGGGGTCACGGATACCGAGGCTCGACTTGGTGAAGATGTGCGTTTTTCCTGCGCTGGTTTCTGTCTCATCCATGAAGAAATGTTTCGCTAAGATGCATCGCGTGTTGTCTGATCGGCGAACAAACTTTTGGCGCCTGAGTCTTGCACATCGCCCGCTGCAAGATGTCAATCGTGACGGACGGGCCATCAACAGAGGCCGGCCAAGGCAGATAAGAGAGCAAAAGCTTCAGCGCAGGTCTGCAAAGGATATCTTCCCCATCCACCTCATCTAACGGGAAGTCGATAATGGGAATAAGCCCCTCGAAACGGCTGCATACGTACTTATGCAGCCAAGGCCGGTACCTGGCATTATCATCTAGCAAAGCACCAAAGTCACCAGGGGGGAATTCGGTGGGTCTAGAGCAGTCAGCATCAACCCTGTTTCACCAACTGCCCCGCTTCTACTCGCGATACACATTGAGTTGTCAACTTAAGAGTCAAGGTCGCCGCGCCTGACCTTTCTTCCTTCACCGGATCACTACGCCTAAGGCAACTTCGAAACAGACTCTTCGGTGTTGACGTGGCCACTGACCCATGGTACGCACATGCTCAGACCTTGCCCGTGGCCGAACGGATGCGGCCACACGGGACGACCTTCTTTCTTTTTCAGACTCTTCTGTGGCCTTTTATTCGTCGAGAAAAGTCCGAAATTGCCAATAGTGCCATGTTCAATGCAAACTGCGCGTGAAAAGCTTGCAAGTAAACAATGGCATCATCGAGGTAAATCGATGTAAATCGATGTAAATCATGGTGTAGGGGAAGAACGGTAGGTGGTACAATTTACATAAATTGTTCGGCATCTCATTTGACGGTGAGAGACTGGGATCGGCTGTCATGCGTGAGCGAGGCAGGTTTTTTGGTGAAGATCAACATTATTGTTGAGTGCGGAGCTTGCGGAGGAACGTCCGGGATAGCCGAATTGTTGCGTTGCGGGAAGCTCCTGCCCTTGGGGCGTCGGTTAAAACGGCCGTCTAGCCCGATCTGGCTTGGTCAGGAAGGTTTCGATTTTGTGTCCCCACAGTTCCTACACACAGTTCCTACAACACCATCTTCGCTTCGTCATACATACATACATACCTACATATCGTCGTTTCCGTAGTGGTGGTTTCATGCAGAATCCCTCAAAGCTTTGTGTTGCATAAACAAGAGGGCATTGACTGGTGATAAGAACTGGGCTATATAGCGGCCGGTCACGCGGCATTGGCTTTTCTCGCCGTCGGCTTGTCCTCACGATACCGACACCGTAGCATTCCCCCTGAGGTCCAGAGAACTGGAGCCTACCCAGACCACGAAATCTCCCCTTTCCACGACATACTTCATCCTTAGATCCCACAAACCCCAGTCCTGCACTTTCAGTTCGACGTCGACGTCTACCGTTTCCCCAGCTTTGACGAGCACCTTCCTGAAGCCCTTGAGCTGGATGTTGGGAACCACGACGGAAGCGATGACGTCCTGGACGTAGAATTGCACCACCTCCTTTCCATCCACGGACGATGGATTGGTAATGCTGACCGAGGCCGTGACTGTATCCGACGGCGAAACAGTAGATTGCGAGACAGTGACGTTGGAGTAGGTGAAGTTGGAGTACGAAAGTCCATATCCAAATTCGTACAGAGGCTGCGGCGAGTCCAAGACATACCGATGGCCGAACTTCAGGGTGCCGTTCGGGAAGACGGCGCCAATGTCCGGATCCGTGCCGCGGCCCGAGTTTAAGTAATCGTAGAAAACAGGGAGCGCTCCGACATCGTATGGCACCGAGACAGAGAGCTTTCCGGAAGGATTTACATCACCAAACAGAACGTCTGCGAGAGCGTTGCCGCCTTGTTCGCCAGGATAGAACTGCTGGATGAGTGCGGCGGCAGAATCGGAGATCCATGGCTCAGTGACTGGCTTCCCGCTCTGGAACACCACGATAGTCGGCTTTCCGGTATCGATGATGGCCTCTACGAGCGGGCCCATAGCACCAACGAGCTTCAGGTCAGACACGTCGACGTGCTCGCCAGTCGTGGCATTCAACCCTTGCCAGAGCTCCTGTTGGTCGCGAGACCACGTCCCTACCACCACGACAGCAACATCAGCACCTTCAGCTGCGGCGACGGCTTCAGGAAAGCCAGACTCATCAGTTGACCAACGCTCACAACCCTGTGCGTATGTCACTTTGCCGCTCGTGGCGTTGCGGATGCCTTGAAGAGGATTGACGTTCGTGGGGTTGTATTGGGAGCGGTAAACCACATAGTCGCCAAACTATTCTATGTTAGCTGCTTGCATAAAGTGAATGGACCGGGATCACTTACGTTAACAAAGTCAGCCATAGGGCCAATGACTGCGATACTCGCGTCTTTCTTGAGAGGAAGGACGTTGTCGTGGTTCTCCAACAGAACGATCGATTCGGCATCCAGCTTCCTCGCCAGCGCCACAGCTTCCTGGGTGTGAATCTGACTGCTTGTGCCATTCGTGCCGTTGGTGAGCACCGGGGGATACGGATTCTCGAACAGGCCCATTTCAAACTTGGCACGCAGCTGCCTTTCCACAGCCGTGTCAACGACCTCGATAGCCAGCTTGCCTTCTTCAACAAGCTTCGGGATCTTGGCGAAGTTGTAGCTTCCACCGCCCATTTCCACATCATTGCCAGCAGGCAGCGCGTACATTGTGACGGCTTCCATGTCGATGGGCTTGCACGCACACATATTAAACGAGCAGCAAAGACGATCGGTGGCTCCAGCATCCGATGTCAGCCAGTATTGGTATCCCCACTCCTCGCGCAGGATCTCGGTCATGAGATGGTAGTCGGCGATGGTGGGTATGCCGTCGTAAGAGTTATACGAGCTCATGATCGAGTATGCGCCTGCGTCAATGATTGCACGCTTGAATGGCGGCAACCAAGTCGTTCGAAGCTCTCGCTCTCCTCCGTGGACTGGGCCCGTGTTTAATCCTTGCTCTGGTGCAGAGAAGCCAGCGAAATGCTTCACTGTAGCACTCACTTTTCCATTCTGCACACCCTTCACGTACGAGTACGCCATCTCGCCCACAAGATGGGGGTCTTCGCCAAAGGTTTCTTCCACCCTTCCAAATCTCAACTCTCTAGCCAGATCCGCCAAAGGAGCGAAGAGTTGGTTCACGCCCAAAGCTCTCGACTCCTTCGCAATGATGTCTGCCATTTCTTCAATCAATTCCGGGTCCCACGAGCAGGCATGCGCAATGGGACTGTTGAAGATTGTCGCATTCCCCACTAGAAGTCCATGGATGCCTTCGGTCTGCACGAAAGCAGGAATACCCAGCGTCGTATTTTGTACCAAGTATTCCTGAGCCTTGCGAACGCCCTCGCTGATCCAGGATTGGTCAATGGGATATCCGACATAGAATTGGCCGGCACGGTTTTCCATGTTCCAGGCAAGGCCGCTGGCGTTGAAGACATTGGTCGTTGTGTTGACCCAACTGGAGAAGTCGCCTTGGATCAATTGAGCAGTCTTCTCTTCAATGGTCATCCGGGAGAGAAGATCGGCGACGCGATCCTCGACAGGAGCCGATGGATTCTTGTAGGTCGCATTGGCGGCATTCTGTCGACGGACGAGGTCGTATGATGAGGCAGGAGTAACAACTAGGAGGATGGAGAGCAGCGCTCTCATGGGAGAAGGCATGACGGACTTCTGTTACAAGTGTAACTGCAGAAGGAGAGAAAGGAATCCATGGTTGATATCGCATGGGATTTTTTAGAGCTACTGAAAATTATCCGTCCAAGATGAGATAGTTCAATTCCCCAGGCACGCCGAGCTCGTTAGTGGCTACCTCTGCTCATCTAGCACCGACAATGTGGATCTTTTGACAACTCCAATCTATCTCAACCGGGTTTTCGATAGACCTGGAATCGAGGCCGCATACACATTGGAAGTTATGATGTAGCGAGGATCGTGGTCAAGTTGGGGAAAGGGCTGATCCCCGCTCGCAATTGGTGGAATCTGTACTGCCGTGCAGGGACAACTGCTCACCCCACCTCCGCTTCCCCAGCCATTTCGACCCCAGATTTGATGCTTCCATGCGTCGGAAGATCATCGGGACGGTTGTACTGCGCGATGCTCATGGAAACTAGGGATCTATTCCGCCTAAAGACTGCCTGGCTGGATGTCTAGCTCGGTTATTGGACATGAGGTGATGCATTTTGCGGAGTACATTATTTCTAGAGCACCCCGATGCTGAAGATGCGCTCAGCTTTCTCAAGAAGCTTCATCCATTTTCGATTGAGCCGATAGTTCACGATCTTCACGATGGGTCTCGCTTTCAATCTCTTTCTCGCTATCTTCGCTGGCACAGGATCTTTCTTGTTTGGTTATGATAGGTACGGTAGTGTTCAAAGACCAAGAGACATACACTGACCTCGCACTCTCACTCTCTATAGCGGTGTTATGACCGATGTCATCCACTCGCCGAACTTCTTGGCGTATTTCAACACAAACAAGACAACGCCCATCATTGGAGCTATCAATTCAACGTTTTCTGGAGGAGCGGTAATAGGGTCTTTGATGTGAGTGACTATCTGCAGTTCCAGCGAGGGGCGACATTGACGAATAGTGCAGGGGAGGGCTCACAATGGATCGTTTCGGACGCCGAAAGACGGTGATGCTAGGAGCCATAGTCAACTTCATCGGGGCCGCCTTACAGGCTGGTGCTCAGAATCTCGCTATGATACTCGTTGGGCGTATCTTGGCTGGATGGGCTGTGGGCATCATGTCCATGTCCGTCCCAGTGTACCAGTCTGAATGCGCTCACCCTTCCAAGCGCGGTCTCATGGTCGGCATTACTCAACAGATGATCGGTGTTGGCTTCATCATCTCAACCTGGGTCGGTTACGGCTCTGCCCACGTCCCAGACACCAGCAGTTTCTCTTGGCGCTTTCCTCTTGGTTTCCAATGCGCCCCGTGCCTGGTCCTCATCTGCGGGATTATGTTCTTCCCCGAGTCGCCGCGTTACCTTGTTGAAATCGATCGCGTCGACGAAGCACTCAGGGTTTTGCGCAAGCTACACTACAATGGCAGCAATGACGATGAGATACAAGCCGAGTTCCACGAGATCACGGCTACTATCGAGGCTGAGAAGGCGATTACTGCTCCTGGATGGATGATCATGTTCAAGGTTAAGCCATGGCGCACCAGGTTATTCCACGCGACCCTCATTCAGGTCTGCACGCAGATGACTGGGTATGTTTTGCATAATTGCTCTCTACTCTCTTCGCTAGTTGTAATTGGCTAATAATGATGCTACAGTATCAATGTGATCGGCTACTACCAAACCATTCTGTATGAGACCCTTGGCATTACGGGTAATCGCAACATTCTCGTAGCCGGGTTCTACAATATCGTCGGACCCATCTTCAACCTCATATTCATCACTTTCTTCCTCGACCGTGTCGGCCGCCGAACACCGCTTCTTATTGGCACCATCGCCATTACCATTGCGTTGATCTGCGAAGCTGTCATCGGTTCGCAAGTATCTGGCGCTACTGGCTCTCGCAAGGATAGCCTTTCGATTGCTGGCGTCTTCTTCCTGTTTCTGGTGTCTGCCATCTTCAGCTGCTCATTTGGCCCCATCTCATGGGTCTATGCAAGTGAGATTATGCCCTTGAGTATCCGTGGTCGCGGATCTGCATTTGCTACCGGTATTGGCAATTGGCTTGTTAGTACTATATGGTCGCAAGTCTCGCCCATTGGTTTGGGATCTCTCGAGTATAAGTTTTACTTCATATTTGTGGCGTTTAACGTTTGCATCACACTTCCATTGATCTTCTTTGTCTTCAAGGTAAGTCTTCCTCGTATCTGATACCGAGAAGTAGATCGGCTAACAACAATATAGGAGACTAAGCAAGTCTCGCTCGAGGAGATCGATTTGCTGTTCGGCGATCGGGCTCTTGGAACACTACCCCAAAATCTAAACGACAAGGAGATTACGCAAACACATGAGAAAACTAAGTCGGTCTATGTCTAAATGAAGGATTGGGAGCAGATATTTGGATACGGGGGGAATTTCGAAGTTTTTGCACAACGATTGACGCATTTATGCTCACCATATCTTGGAAATATAAAATATGCCATCATTCTAGAATGCTACGCTTGCCTAAAAGCACTCGACGCGTAAAAGTCCATAAAAGATATAGAAACGCTAACCAGGTAATCGGCATTCCCGGCCCCCAAAATCTACCAAACTTTGCACACCGGCATGAACATTGTGCCCCACACATCGGTTAAACTATGTATGCCTTTTACCCATATCGTGGGAGAAAACATGTTCCATCTCCGTGAGGTGAGGTCAGGGTGACATTCAACTGCAAGTACCCACAACTATTGTGCGTCGGTGAGGGGTGTCGGAGGATCTGCGACCGAGGATTCCGTCCACACAAGCGCCTCCTCCATCATCATGTTAGGAAACATCGGAACGTGATTCCGAAGTTCTTCTCCGCATTTCAAATGAGGGGAGTATTGGAGAGGCACAGTTCTTGGTGCCTTTCGATTCTTCAATCCTCGTTCCCAATACGTACGGATCTAGAACAGACAGAGCACTGCCGCCACGATGAAGTTTCGCGATGGTAAGTAAAACCGGATTGTAACCAGATGTATGTAACTTGTAATAACACCCGGCAGGCATGTGGTTGCCGAACGAGGCGTTCACAGTCCAGTACGCAGAAGAAGTCTACAACGTTAAGCCACGTGAAGACAACAAAGCCTTGACACTACTCTGCCCAACCCGCAAGATCCTTTCGAGGGGTGACACACTAAACCTTGCAACACTGTCAGTCGAGATCGAAGCGCAAATCGATGGTGTTATTTCTCTTGAAGTGACACACTTCGCCGGTGCACGACGATTAGGACCAGACTTCGATCTATACCCAGACGGCAAGCCTGAAGTCAGCGCTGATATTAAGAAGGGTGAAAAAGGAACGACGATCTCGGCGGGCCCTCTAAGCGCGACAGTCAGTAGCGCCGCGCATACTTTTGATATACAATTCCATGCGACAGATGGCTCGAAAACACTGACTTCGCTTCTGAACCGAAGTATTGGTCTCGCGTACTCTCCAGCTCTTACGACACCTAAACAGGTCGAAGATTTGAGCGGGCATAAACACTATGTCTTCACGCAAAGCGAGCTCTCTGTAGGCGAATCGATCCATGGTCTCGGCGAACGTTTCGGTGCCTGGAACAAAATTGGCCAAAGCATTGAAGTCTGGAACGAGGATGGTGGAACATCGAGTGAGCAAGCATACAAGAATGTTTCCTTCTGGTTGAGCTCGCGTGGCTACGGTGTTTTCGTCGATACGCCCGACAAGATCGATCTCGAGATCGGGAGTGAGCGCTGCTCTCGTCTACAAACAACTGTCGAATCCCAACGCCTCAAGTGGTACATAATCTATGGCCCTACACCGAAGGAGGTCCTGACAAAATACTCAATCCTGACGGGCAAACCTGGTACTCCTCCAGCTTGGTCATATGGACTATGGCTATCGACATCATTTACCACGTCGTACGACGAGAAGACCGTTACCCACTTTGTCGAGACCATGAAGTCTTCCCGTATCCCTGTCGAAGTTTTCCACTTCGATTGCTTTTGGCTCCGCGCCTTCCACTGGACAGACTTCATATGGGACCCTGAATACTTCCCCGACCCCCCGGGGCAAATATCTCGTATGAAGGAAGCAGGGCTCGTGAACAAGATCTCTGTGTGGACGAACCCTTATGTTGGTCAAGCATCGCCTGTGTTCAAGTTCGCGGCGGATAAGGGATACCTACTCAAAAAGACTAATGGTGACGTCTGGCAGTGGGATCTCTGGCAAACAGGGATGGGAATCGTAGATTTCACGAACCCCGAGGCGTGCGAGTGGTTCAAAGGGTGTATGAATCAGCTCTTCGATCAAGGTGTCGATGCAATTAAGACGGATTTCGGAGAGCGTGTTCCGACGAAAAATGTGCAATGGCATGACAAGAGCATAGATCCAAACCGGATGCACAACTTCTACGCTTTCATCTACAACAAACTCGTCTACGAGACCCTGCAAGAGCGATATGGGAAAGACGAAGCCGTGTTATTCGCACGCACTGCTTGCGCAGGAACTCAGCGTTTCCCACTGCAATGGGGCGGGGACTGTGAAAGCACGCCTGCTGCGCTTGCGGAATCGCTTCGTGGTGGGTTGAGTCTGGGTCTCGCTTCCTTTGCGAGTTGGACCAGCGATATTGGTGGGTTTGAAGGGAAGCCGAAACCATGGATTTATAAGAGATGGGTTGCTTTTGGGTTGCTGTGCACGCATTCGCGACTTCACGGATCAAACTCATACCGCGTGCCATGGCTCGTAGATGACTCTTCTACCGCGCCTGAGAATTGCACCGAGGTGCTGCGACACTGGGTCCAGGTAAAACGGCAACTGATGCCATACCTCTTCGCCCAAGCCACCGAAAGCATCGCCAACGGCTGGCCTACTAGCACGCGTGCCGTGGCTCTTGAGTTCCCTGACGACCCCACGTCGTGGTACTGTGATCGTGAGTTTATGGTCGGATCCTCCATCCTGGCTGCCCCGGTTTTCGAAGAAGATGGAGCTGGTGAAATTTATCTGCCTCCGGGTCGTTGGTTCAACTTCTGGAACGGAGATGAAATCCAGGGTGGACGGTGGGTAAAGGAGAAGTATGGGTTCTGCGAGACTCCGTTGTTTGTTAGGGAGGGTACTGTTCTGGTGCTTGGACAGGGCGAAGGTGAGGGTGGGTTTGGATACGAGTGGTTGAAGACTGGAGGCGTGGTGAGACTGTACGGGGCCAAGGAGGGAAATAAGGCTACCCTTGTAGATGGAAAGGGAACAGAGAAGGGTGTTTTGGAGGTAGATAAAGATGGCGAAGTCAAGGGGTTGAACGTGCTTGAAGGCGAGTGGAAGGTTGAACGATTCGGATAGAATGTGGGAGACTTTGGATAGCCAAGGTCAACGAATCGATTTCAAAACATAGCTGCATCAGAGGCGAAGTCTTCCAGGAGCACATGGTTCAGATGACGCGCACATAATGTCATTCATAGCGGTGGGATTTCCGATTAGTTTCGACCTGTAGAAAGAGGAAAATAAGGTTTAAGCAGGATTTTTTACAACACTGGAAAATTTAAGACACTGTTGAATACAGGTAATTCATCGCGATAGGACGTGACGCCCTCTCAGGTCTGTTTCACTCCAACTCCCAGCCCACTTACAAAAGGAGGTACACGCTAGTTCATATGTGGACTAGACTCAGAATAGTAGCGTGTCATCAACGCGTACCCTGCGCGCTTTTTTTTACCCAGGTAAAATCTCGACATCTGTCCATGTTTCCCCAAGAGCAAGGAATTCCCAATTTTTGAAGATGGCTACCGTGATTGACCTGGGAAGCGGATCTGAGTCGGAAGGGGAAGACAGAGCGTCCGAATACATGGTGGCTGACGACAATGCACTTAGAGAACGGATGCGGCAACAATCCGCACAGCCTCCAGTTTACCAAGTTCGAGAACGTCTTCATGAAGAGCTTGGAAAGGTGACTGATAAGACGGGCTATGAGAAGGTGGCTGGAATCTGGGCTTTTGAATGGGGTCTTGACCCTAAGGTACACATTGGTGACTACGGCCCGCTTCAAGTCCCTCTTCATGAAGATGATGCGCGTTATCTCATCCATTCGGGCCACCAGGCACTTTTCGGGAAGGAAGACGAGACCGTAATCGATGGATCTGTCCGGAAGCCCTGGGAGCTGAACGCAGACCAATTCGAACTGCGCAATACTCAGTGGCCATATCTCATTCAAGACTTGTGTCGATATATCGCCTGTCAGATTGGAGTCAATGAACAGAATCCCGGTTTCCATGCGGAGCTCTATAAGATGCTGTTGTACGAGCCAGGCGCAATGGTCAAATCACATCAAGAGTAAGTGCCCGGGAATCACCCGCAGGTTCATGTCAGCTGATGTTGCAAAGCACGGAAAAGGTCCCAGGAATGTTCGGCACACTTGTTGTCTGCTTACCTTCTCCTCATATCGGTGGTGGCGTAGTCACCCATCATAATGGTCTCCACGAAGTACTGCAAACATCTTCTGCTCCAAATCCATTCATATGGTGGTACTCCGACATATATCACGAGGTCCTACCGGTGCAACGAGGTATGCGTTGGGTATTGACATACAACCTCGTTCGCGACAATTCCACGGTGACTCTACCGATCCCAACGCCGATAGTACATCCACTCAAGCAAGTCCTTCAGGCCTGGGAACACCAAGTCGCGATGGGTACTAGCGAGAATACGAGCCTCGTGTACCTCCTTGGCCACGAGTACACTGAAGCTAGTCTGAAACTACCCCTACTCAAGGGTCTTGACCTTCGCAAAGCAGCTGCTTTGAAAGAAGCTTGTGATCAGTGTGGGTTCCTCTTCTATCTCGCTTTCGTTGAGAATGAGAAGTTGGGATCCGCAGAGGATGGCTATCAAAGACGTCGTTGGTATTACGAGGAAGAGGAAGAAGAATACGAAGATGATGATGTCGGGATGGAAGAAATCTTTGAAGATGAATACTCATTAACTGCAGTATATGACGAACACGGTCAAAAGATTGCTATGGATATAAAAATCCTCCACGATGATCTTACTGAATACGATCCGTTCGACGGCCAAGTCCCGTACAGGAAAGAATATGGAAACCTTGGCCGCAATATCTCCCATTGGCACCGATCTGCTGTAAGTTATGTTTAAAGTGTGGGATGAAGTCCTTACAACCCAGTCCAACGTATTGTACTGTTCAGAGCCTAGAGTTTGACACGTTCGCGTCAACTCTGTATACAGTCTAAACTCGTAACTAATCTTTTCAGGCCATTGTCATCGTTCCTCGATTGAACTTATCCGAGTTCCTTGGCATAGCTAAGCTTGTACCAAATGATAAAAGCTCAGAGAAGGTTACACTGCTGCTGCAATACTTCTCAAACAACGTCGAGCATACGTCCATCCTTCGGGAATTGCTGGAACGAGTTATTAGCTTCAATACCGAGGAGCTAGCGAACCCTCGCTCATTCGAACCCCGGTTGTTTGGTAGTCTGGCGAATGTGGTTCAAGGGTGTCTTTCTCTTGACGATTTAGGTCTTTATAACCGCGCTCTCGAGGCGTTCGGCGAAATCGACATGAACACCCTTTACGTAATTTCCCAAGCACTGGGATACAGGAGCTTCTCACTGTTTGAGGAAAGGTACATCCAACAATTTCGCACATTGAAACGCATATGTTGACAGAAGCTAGCCTCGAACCACATTTTGCCCAAATCAAACGTTTAACACCCATGGTTACGGCGCTGTCTAATTTGCTTGGTGGTACTTTGGACCGAGCTTCGCTGGAACGCGGGAAGGCATCTGGAGTAAGCAATTGGGCTATGAAGAAGCTAGAACAAACATTGGACTCCGTACAGGAAATGTACGAGGAAGATGCGTCAACGCTGTTGTACATCTGTCACCTGTACGAGGCAGCTCCTGAGGAAGTCATGGAAAAAAGGTCAGTCGAGAGGAGGAGATATCATTTTGGAAGCTAATAATGTACAGGATTATCCCGATCATCCAGCGCCACTCCCACAAGACACCGTTCCTCATCACATTCCTAAATCGCCATTGGGACGCTTTACACGGCGTAAACTCTGACAAAGCTCGTGACCATCTCAGAATGGTATTCAGACTGTTTCTGCCTGATGTCACGAAGCACTTCAGTCTCGAGAAATGGGGCACATTCCAGGACCCCCCTCGTCAATTTGCGATATTCCATCCTGGGGAATGGAAGCTTCGTGTGCCGCCCATAAAAGGTCAAGAAATTGCCATATTCCTCGACCATTGCTATTCGCTCTCGGATTCAGAGTCGACAATCCAGGAAATACTCCAACTATTACAACAACACGCTGCCAAGGCACATGAGGGCGACCTGGCATCCGTATTTATGGAATGCCTGCAATATATTGCGCAATATCTTCCGAAATGGGAAGTACCGGCTACAGACCCTCTCTACAGCCAGGTCTTCCAGGAAATCTTCAAGATCTACATCACCAGATACGTCCAGCTGAAGCCGTCGAATTTTTCGAATTGGACGCGCGCCGGTGTTGAGTGTCACTGTGAAAATTGCGCCATGCTGAACAAATTCATGGAAGACCCTGCTGCCCCTGTCGGGACATGGAAACTCAACGCCAAACTTCGAAAACATATGGACAATCAACTTAGCAAACATCAGGCCGATGCAAACACCAGGGTAGAAGAACAAGGTATACCGTATATACTAGTAGTCACAAAGACGGATAAGTCGTATAGGCTGCGACTAGGCGATTGGAACCGGAGGAAAGCCCAGGTGCAACAACTCAATTACGAGTGCTTCGATGACAGTCTGCTGCGCTCGCTCTTGGCGGACAAATATGAAGGGTTGATGACCATGTCGATATTGGAACCGCAAACCAGTTTAGCGTCGTTGTCTTCATCGGAGCAAGCATTTTCCGGAACATCATTAAGAACAGACAATCTCGGGCAAAATAAGTACATAAGGCTGTCAGGTGGATCCTCTGAGCGACCTCAAGCACATCCTATTCTATCCAACCCTTATCGACTCCCTCCTCAACTGCCTTCTCAACTGCCTTCTCAACTGCCTTCTCAACACCCCCTTCAGGTCCCTCCGGAACCTCGTCTTCATGGCACAGGATTCCCTCCTCAGCTGCCTTCTCAACACCCCCTTCAAGTTCCTCAGGCCCCTCCGGAACCTCTTCTCCATGACACGAGATTCCCTGCTCAGCATCCTCTTCATCCTCTTCCTGGCCAGCTCCCTCCTCATCTCCCTCCTCAACTCCCTCCCCGGCCCCCTCCCAAGCTCCCTCCTCAGCCCCCTGTTCAACCAAATCAGCTCTATCCTCTATTTCCCCTTCTTCGCCGTGTCACAGGAAATGCGGGCGAGCAACCTTCGACAAGCCGATCGAGTGTGAAACGGAAAGCGTCTGATTCGGAAAACATTGAGATCATCGACCTCACCTGAGTATAAAGAGCTGGAGACTATTTCCAAGGAGGATACGTTTATTTTAGGGTGTGTCTGGATTGCAGGATATGTTGTATATGTGTATCTTCTCTGTACTCTGTTTTTTTTTTCGGGTTTAGGGTATACACATAGCTAGAATTGGTTGATGATAGCTTTTTGAATGAAATTGGTTAAACTAGAGTCTCGCGAGTTCTAATCTCGATTTTGTTTCCTAATATTGTATCACCGTGAACGTGTTCGCCTTGACTGTGCACAAATTTCGGAACACCATCTCCTGATGTACACTTCCTCCTTGGCCTCATTAACGTCCTAAACCATGAACTATAAAAACTGTTGAATAGGCTATCCGCCCTTCACCAGGGCTAATAGCTAGGGTTGTGATATATCACGATGGGGTACTTCCGTATGGGGCTCTTAGGGGTATTCTGTATTGTTCTAGTCTATCTGTCTACGTACAGAGATGAGGGATATTGAGGTTGTTGTGTGAAGGATTCACGCACGAGCTAACCTGCATGAGATCAACCTCACTAGTACTATCCAGATAAGTACAAAAAACGATTGAAAAAGTAGGGCGAACTATCTTTCATCTTTATATACTTTTCTTTTCTATACAACACCTTCTACAGTATATATCTAATAGTAACAGTAATGACAGAGATTGACAATACCCATCTAAAAAACCACTGACCCCAGTCATCCCCCGAGAATAAACAAAAGACCTCCAAAAAGAAAACCCAACCGCGATATGACATGTATCAACATCCTTCCTTCCACCAATTCAAAAACTCCACGGTCTCATCCCCGGGCTCGAGACAATCTCCCAATCCAATTTCCAACCAAGCTCCCTCTCCAAGCGGGCTTTGCGGGCGCTCCTAGCAGCCAAGTAGAGTTGTTCCTCCCTCGCCTCCCTCTCTTCCCACTCCTTAATCTTGTTGGCGTAGTACACGCGATCGCGCTCGGCCTCATTCGCGCGGGCTCTAGCGTCCAGACGGTCGACCATGTGTTGGTACTCGTTATTCAGTGCGAGTTCTGCTTCGGCTTTGCGGAGGCGATGTTCGAGATGGTCGATGTGGTTATGTGCGTCATCGATGTGCTTGCCGAGTTTGTCGTAGTATTCTTTGGCTTCGGATAGCGGTGGGCGCGGCATTTTGGGGTACGGTGTTGGATGTGATGTGGTGAATTGACTAGACTTTGAAGTAGTTTGCGATTGCACTGATGGGATGAAAAGAGTGAAGAGAAGTGGTGCTATATACGCTCGTGAGTAAGGGAAACAAGCTTGCTCTTCCGTGATTGCTGCATCACATGACCTGCACTACCCAAACGTGTGGGAAACTTTGCTTCTATCTACTCTTTCTTTGTGATGTGGAACAATCTGTCGCATAATTGATATAGCAAAGTTTGCGCAGGTTGTAGACTCCTCATACTTGCAAAATCGGGGTTGAAACGTCTCAGATCTAACTGAGCTTTTCTAGTCCGCAACCTTCAAGCTGATCTCACTGATCAATTGTGTTACTTCGATGTGCCATATTCCAGACAGAAAAGTTCGCAAGTTAACAAGATCGATAATATCACTTTACTTCAACAGTACGATCCTACACCTCAAATCCTGCTCCTTAAACCTATCTCATATTGTCTCACCTCGTAAACCACGCACTCAGCCCGCTGACACAATGCACACAAAAGCCACTCGTATGGCGATCACTCACCTGTCGTGTAATATCCACACACCGATGTTCAGGATGAGTAACCCATGTCTCGAGCCTTCAAGTCCTATAACTTGCCATAAACATATTCTGGGGGCCCGTCCTACGCACCAACCAAGATCAGATAACCCGGGGCATCCCTCGCATCTTAAATCCGACACAATACAGATTTCGTCCTACAAAAGGCCCCCACCCCCTGCATGATACCGACATCGCAATGTTGCTTATTATGCAGAATCAAGAACGCATCCGCCGCCTAGAAGAAGACCTGGACACTTCCAAGGTTCTTCCAGAGTTGGTAATCAGCCACGCGGTGGACATGGCTGGCGACAGCGCAAACAAGGCAGTGCGACATGCGACACGGCAGCCAAAGAAATGGCAGTCTTACATACATACATATACCTGCATGTGTACAGTTTCAAGACAGGTTGGGCGTACCTTGTAGCGCGGTATTGTTACACCGCGACCGGTCCACGTGTAAAGTTTGTAGAACCAACCCGGTTCCTGGCAGGCCCGTCATCCAGGTCTACCACCTCAAAAGACCATTCCCAACTGCGATGAGCAGCCACTCAAAGATGGAGTTCGGCTTACCTGAGGGCGATGCTGGGTAAGCCGAAGTAGAGCCGCAGGTAGGCCGAGCTGTACGTCCCACTCTTGTTGACATGTCTGGCATGTCATTCCAATTTCGTCTGCAACTTGGGAAATTACTGTTGCTGCTGAGCGACCGAGCGACGAACATACAGCTCGGCATACCCGCGGCTCCACTTCGGCTTACCCGACATTGCCCTCAGGTAAGCCGAACTGTATGCTAATAAGAGCGAAAGTATAGCTCGGCTTACCTACGGCTCTACTTCGGCTTACCCAGCATTGCCCTTAGGTAAGCCGAGCTGTATGCCAATAAGAGCGAACATATAGCTCGGCTTACCCAGCATCACCCTTAGGTAAGCCGAGCTGTATGCCAAAGAGCGAACGTATGGCTCGGCTTACCCACGGCTCTACCTCAGCTTACCCAGCATCGCCCTCAGGTAAGCCAAACTGTATGCTTGGTGTGCTACACTGCGCGGACTGCTAGCGCCAACATTCTCAGTTTCTTTAAGACGAGCACTGATAGATACGTGCCAGGCCTGAGACGAAGTTGGCGCTAGCAGTCCGCGCAGGGGGAGGGGACTGTACTAACAGCGAACGTATAGGTAGCTCGGCCTACCTACGGCTCCACTTCGGCTTACCCAGCCATCGCTCCTTAGGTAAGCCGAACAGCAAGCAAGCTGACAAGAAGAGCGACACGGCGGGAAGAGCAAAAAAAATAAAAAAGGATGCGCTAGAAGCCGCCAAGCTCCCCATATTGCTCCGCAGCCTCCGCTCCGCACTCCTGGTTCGCGGGGTAGCGTAGATCCACCCAGACCCAGACCCAGACCCAGATCCAATATAAAAACCCCACTCTAAAACATAAACACCAAGCGCCCTATCGCGAAGATGAAAAAAACCTCGATATGGATTTTTCCACTTGCTGGATCGAAACCGCGAGTTCTGGGTACCGTATCTCGAGGGAGGGTGGTCTCAGGCGCGCGAGCTCTCGGCTGAATGCACATACCCGGCCCGATTCCTTCGTTGCTGGTGCGTGTCTTATCCTGTGTTGCTCGAGAATGACTCTGCCAAGGGCTTAGGTGGCGTATTCGTGTGGGCACAGAGAGGATGCCCAGCCGTGATACCAACGCTCGAGATCTCGGACTTGCCTGAAGGAAGGGCTTGGCCCGAAGCTCATCGCCTAGAAACGTGCTCGAAAACGAGAGGTCGATTGAGAGGGTTGACCGTGTCACTGATAGAGGCGGTGCTGATAAGCTGGGGGGGGCTGAGGTAGGACACGACGGAAGGACTCGAGAGGAGAGGAAAAGAAGCGGTGTTTGATGGCAATTTCCCGTGCCTTAGTGGTGATCAAAGATCTGGATTGGTGTAAGCAGATGGAGATTACCATTTGAACAGTGTCAAAATGCAATCGTAACGTTGTACCGCATGTAATAGGGCTGCTGAGGGGTTTGTGTCTGGGCTCTGTCAGTCCGATGCCTCTTTGGGTGCGCGATAGAAAGCCACGCTCGGACACGCGCATAGGACATCCAAGTCCAACTCCCCACGGGGTCGGATTCACACTAGTAAGTGATCTCGGTAAAATATCTAGTAGGGGGACCGGTGCTAGCATCCCTACCTTATTTGCGCAAACATACGCCGCGGGCTGCTGAGTATAGATACCCCGGTTTCCTCACCCTCGAGTTCCTTAAGAGTCATTTCCTGTACTTCTGCGCACACCATGGCTGACGAAAAGAATGAACTCGACATGGCTGAGAAGCAGAACACGGTTGCCAACGTGCTCGAGAGCTCTGGCAGCAGTTCGCCTGCTGAGTACGATGATCTCGCCGACCCCGATATTGGCAAGAGTGACGAGGAGAGACTGCGACTCGTACGTCCGACTTTTTCCTTTTCTTCCCTCGATGACGTGCTAACGATGTGTAGGACAAAGCACTTGTCCGCAAGATAGACCTTTGGCTCGTCCCGTGGCTCTCGCTCCTGTACCTGCTTTCTTTCCTGGACCGTACAAACATCGGAAATGCCAGGGTAGCGGTCCCAGTCGGGATGGAAAGGAGCATCCACATGGTTGGCCGCGACTACAACAATGCTCTCACCATCTTCTTCATCTCGTACGCTGGAGCCGAACCGCTCACGAACATTTTGCTGAAACGCTACTCGCCCCGCTATTTCTTCACTGCCATTATTCTTCTATGGGGCGCCATCATGACCGTCATGGGCTGTGTGAGCAACCAGTCCGGCCTCCTCGCTTGTCGTTGGTTCCTAGGTCTCGCTGAAGCTGGTCTCTTTCCCGGGGTCAATTATTACCTTTCCTGCTGGTACAAACGTCAGGAACTCGGTTTCCGCGCCGCACTGTTCTTTTCCGCTGCGGCCTTGGCTGGATCCTTTGGTGGCTTGCTCGCTGCGGCCATCTCCAATATGAACGGCGTTGGCGGATACGAGGGATGGCGCTGGATTTGTAAGTGACTCTCCCCGTACATATTGAGCAGTCCCGCTAATCGTTGCAGTCATTCTAGAGGGCTTGATGACCGTCATCGTCGGCATCTTCTGCTACTGGATGGTCTTCGACTTTCCGGACACAGCTCGTTTCCTCACGGCCGATGAGAGGCTCCGGGCCCAACGCCGTCTCCGAGCCGACAACCAGACGCGCGCCGAGGAAGAGAAGATCAGCCGCAAGTACGTGTTCCAAGCCTTCAAGGACTGGAAAACCTGGCTGTTTTCTCTCCAGTATATGGGTTGCCTGTGCGCTCTGTACTCTTTCTCGTTGTTCTTGCCAACCATCATGGTCGGATTGGGATATAGGGGAAACCAAGCCCAGCTAATGTCGGTTCCGCCGTACGCTGTTGCCGCTGCTATGACTGTCTTCGTCGGATGGCTCGCCGATAGGACAAAGTGGCGTGGATACTGCAATATGGGCGTGTCGCTCTTGGGCTGCATCGGCTTCGCCATGTTGATCGGTAGCAAGAATGCCCACGTGCAGTACGCCGGAACCTTCCTCGGCGCCGCTGGTATCTACCCATCGGTTCCCAATACCCTTTCATGGGCGTCCAACAACATTGAGGGCTCACTTAAACGCGGTGTCATTATCGGGATAGTTGTCGGCTGGGGTAATATGAACGGTGTCGTCTCATCGAACATTTACAACAGGTCCGACTCACCGCGCTACCAGATCGGCCACGCCATCGTCTTCTCGTACATGTTCGTCTGTCTCTTCGGCGGCACAGTCGCCACGCATTTCATGCTGAAGCGCGAGAACAAGCTCAGGAAGGCCGGCAAACGCGACCACTGGATCGAGGGCAAGTCGAACCAGGAGATTTTCGACTTGGGTGACAGGCGCCCTGACTTTATTTACACCACGTAGAGATCTTCTCCGGGGTTCCAGTGGGGCGGGTTCGGAAGGTTATTTCCCCGTGGCGTTTCCAGAGACCTAGATGCGTGTAGTGTTCCTACTATGCGGTCAAATATAGTCGGTAGAGTCTAGAAGACATAGAAAGTAATCAGTATCTTGGTAGTTTCTTCTGTGAAGAACTGCGCTACAAATGCTTGCAAATTCTAACACCTGATCAATACTCCTCTTCATGTATGCTTCATGGCATGCTGTTTCTCGGTGGTATTTACTCCATCCTACCAAACCGACGCCAGGCTGAACGTACCCCATTCCTTGGCCGCGTACGGATCCGCCCGTCCGAATTGCCGTTGGCCGTAAGAGGAGAGCCCCGCATTTCCTTTTCCTTCTCGTCACCGATGTCATGTCACTCTTCGTACGATTTCAATACGATTGCAATTGCGGGTGTAGCCATGTCGCATGTGTCAATGTAACCTGCGTGTTGTAATCACCGTGGTGCAAGGTTAGAGGTGCGGTGTCAAGGAGCCCAAGCACATAACGTCCAAATAAGCTTCACGCCGTCGCGCCTTCCCCGCTCATCCCGCCACGTATCTCGATCAGATCAGAAGCCATCACTCTTTGCTTGGGGAGGGGAGGATCGAGACGCCTTTCCATTCTCTCATCGTATGATGTACTGCACTGGGCAAAATAGATATAACAAATCTAGATCTTTGTCATGTAGCGTAAATACGTCTCACGCATAAATTACTTCCATAGGAAGGAGCCGCCCAGATTCACGCCAAAGAATCCTCCAAATCACAAACCACAACCCAGTCAATCCCAAGTGTACCACAGTATAAAGGAATATAATCACAGTCTATCTGATTCAAGTCAATATCAGCCAGCTATATACTCGATCGAGCTTCAGAGAATTAATCTACCAGTCTTACACCGAAAACGAAATGCGGATGCCATACCATTATCAGCGCTCTTTGAATCGTATCAGAAGCAGAAGCTCCAGACAATTCCGGCGCCCATAACATACCTATACACGAAGAGCAGAGAGGACTCCAGCCACGCCACGCCACATAAAAGCTGGATGGATAAAATAAGGCTCCGCACCAGGCCAAATAGACATGCATGCCTCATCCCTCCCCCTCTCCCTTTACCCTACCCGCAGGCATAATAAAAGACCATCCCCAACGCCATCAACCCCGCTTTTCCCGCTCCCCTAATCCTAACCATCCCGTCCCGATATGTACTTTAGTCCACCACACATTACTTGAACAGCGACCTCAAATCCTCGAGCCTTTGCCTCGCAGCCTGTTCCTTCGTTCCCTTCTCGCGCGCCATGGTAAGGTCTGCGAGTGCTTTTTTCTTGCGCTGCAGTTCAAGCATCTTCTCCTCGAACGAGTTTTCCATAATGAAGCGCTTGATATCGACTTCGCGGGTTTGGCCGAGACCTGGTTGCATATGGAGTTAGCAAAAATGCACAGTTGACCAAATTTATCGTCGTACCACATATTGTAGAGTATGTTATTGATGGGAAGGAGCACTTACGATGAACACGATCTACAGCCTGAGCTTCCGCAGCGGGGTTGAACTGGGGCTCCATCACGAAAGCCTTATTCGCTTTCGTCAAGTTGAGGCCGAGACCACCAGCACCAATAGATACGAGGATGATGTGGACAGAGTTATCGTGGTCGAAAGTGGTCAGGGACCGATTGCGGGCCTCGCGTGGCATGCGGCCATCGAGACGGACATACTTGAAACGCTCGTTCTCCAGGGCGAGCTGGATAAGATCGAGATGCGTCGTCCAGGTTGAGAAGACGACGCTGATGGTGCGGTTAGCATACCGTATCTTTCTTTCTTTTTGATGTCAGGAAGAATATACCTCTTGATCGGCGGCTCGTCCGGATGATCTTCACTCCAAGCTTTGTGCGCGTGAAGATCCTCCAGCAGAGCCTTCGTTTTTGTCGACGGCCCCGTGTACCCATTCATCTTCTTCGCAAGCTTGGGGTTCCTCCGATTGCGATCGCGCTCTTCCAAATACGTATTAAAGTCTTCCTTGGAGAGTTGGAACGGATGTGGTCGAATGCGCGTTGAGCAGAAGGGGCAGACGGAATGACCATCGGCCTGAAGACTATTCATGAGATCCCCCTGCAGTTTGGGAGCGTGTTTCGCACACACAACCTGGTAGCACGGAGTCATGTATCCCAACGTATCGCTCGCGGCGGCAGCCTCCTCCTCGTCATCGGAGTCGCAGGCTTCGAGCAGGTTCTCCTTGCAGTACTGGCATGTGGAAGTGTCCATGGAATCCATCAGGTCGAGCATATCGTACGCTTGAGCGCGACTCAACTCAGGACCGCTGGGCTCGCCGTCGTCGTCCAACTCGACAGGATTCTCATAGGTCATTCCGTCCGTCATCTTGAGGGCTTCGTCGCTGAGGAGGTCTCGTCCATGAGCGCAGATGAGTCGTAGATTTGTGATGGCTGTGAGAATTCGAGCGTACGAGTTGCCACCGAGCTTGTCTCCGGCGGTCACGGCCTGGACCTTACGTTGTGAGTCGGCTTCAAACCAGTCGTGGAGGAGTCGCTCGTCTGTAGAGAACGGTAGCCGTACGATGCTATCGACTCGCTTGGGGATCTCGACGTCCAATACGTTCTTCTTAACGCGTCGTAGGGTGACGGAGCTGACAAGCAGTTGCCTAAAGTGGGAAGTCCGAAGTTAGCAAAATTCATGTAGAGGGTCACAGTACACTTCATATGGCGACCAACTTACAGTTTCGGCACAACTTCTGGGTCGGCGTTCTTGAACGGTGTTAAGATGTGGTGATTGAAGCCGGCACTGGTATCGAAAGGATGCAGATGGAGAAACTTGAACAATGCACCAAGATCCTCGAGCCGATTCTGCACCGGTGTACCCGTAACAGCCCAACGCCGCTGAGCGGGCAAACTACACGCCGCAATCGATTGCTTCGTGTTCGCGTTCCGAATCGTGTGCGCCTCATCTAGGACGATCCGGAACCACTGTACGTGGGGCAAGGGTGCGGTCTTGCTCTGAAAATCGGCTTGGATCATGTGGTACGTCGTAATTATCAGGTCGTGGTCGGCGAGTTGCTTGGCAGAGTAGTTTGTGCGAGATTTTCCATGATAGTTAATCCATTTGAGCCCGCGGCCCTGCGGGAAATGGACCTCAAGCTGGCTCTTCCAGTTGTACCTAAGAAATGAAGTCAGTAAAGTGCATACAAGGGGATTTCAGCCTCCAGCAACATTGCCCGGATATTACGTAGCGAATTGTACGTACATTGTAGAGAGTGGACACACGAGAAGTGTAGCGCGACTGTTGGTCGTCGGCTGGATCAACTGTCCCGGGCCCTTCGGCGCTGGCGCCATTTGAGAGAAGAGATGAGCCGCTTCTAAGCAACTGTCATCCGCAACAAGGGATAGAATGCTCAGCGTCTTGCCGAGACCCATCTCGTCGGCCAAGATACCACCTCGACAGCTTGATGGCTTGCTGGCTACTTCTTCGCCGGTGATCTAGAAACGTAGTCAGTACCGCTCCTCAGGGATGAGTACAAGATACATTGCACATACCACGTGAACCCAGTATCTCACGCCGGTATTGCGATACTTCGGCCTCCAGAGTGAGTTCTGCTGTTTGCTCTCTTCGCCTTGCAGGTCTTGCTCTTTGTTGCACATGAACCACAAGGCTTGCTTCTGATGCTTGTATAGTTTGGTAACGACAAGCTGCGAGGGCTCACGCGTGGGAACCTCTTCACTGTTGATCATAGTATCAAACATACCCTGTACATCAGATCGAATCTCATCGACGGATCGGAGGACATAATTCGCCCCAACAGCTCCAGACGCATATCGCGCCGGCGCCTCGAAGTTCGGCTGCGCGGCATCGTTGCGGGAGAATGCAGCATGGCTCTGTGGGTTGAAATAGTCGTAGCGGGCGAGATCCCACAGTGGATCTAGCAACACCACCTTCTTGTTAGATAGATATTTGCCGATATGAGTCGCTTGTTTGCGGGGGCAGTACAACTGCATTTGGAGGCCGATGAGCGCACTGCTGAAATTGCCCGGTGGGCCGTCGTCCTGGTTCCTGTACGAAGTTAGCAAAACCCATCCAAAGGAGTATTGGTGTTTGTACCTGTTCCGAGGTTCTGTCCACGCCATCCACATCAGCCCGCTCGTCTTGGCACCGTCCATGAGAGGGGCAATATACTGGGCAGAGATGTTGTCGATCCTGCCGAATTCCTTGCCCGTAGGGTCGACAACCATAATGATGTTCGTCTGGGCGCCGGCTGCAGCGCGGCGAAAGGTGACCTTGATCCTCCCGCGATGCCCATGGTTGCCGCCGTACTTCTTCGGGTCTGGGAACGGCACCATATGAGATTGGATATAGAGGTGTCGCGGGCGGCCAATGCAGATGACCTGATTGCTATTATCCTTCATCACCTTGACGTCGTCTTCCTCGTCGCTCATGGTGAGGTCGATGGCAGATGCCTGCGCTTGGGGCGCCAGTGACGGTGTAGGTGCGGGTGTTGCTTGCTTGCTTCCGTTCAGGTTGAGGGCACTGCCACTGCCGCTGGGATGATGGTTGATGGCAGGCTTGTTCTCGGTGCCGTCGTCAATCCGGGGCCGCTTGGCTGGTGATGCTGTACGCCCTTGAACGTTGTGGAGACGCTCCACGAGCGAATACTGACCAGCGCTGGCAGAGGTCGCCGGGCTGTCGCTTCCGCGAATGTCCGATGCGGGATCTTGTGCGGGCCGCTTGGTTTGCGGATTGAGTGGTGGTTGCGGGTTGAGTAGCGCACGCGGGTCAAACGAGGAGAATTGAAACTGCGGAGGCGGCTGCATATATGGTTGTTGCTGTTGTGGCGGGGTCGGGGTCGGAGTAGGTCGTCCGTTCTGTTGTTGCGCAGCTTCACCAGTCTCGATTAGCTGGGGTCCTTCAGATAGTGCACGTGCACCACTAAAGACTCCGGGCGTGGACGGTGGTACAGCTCCGCCAAACACATGAACAGGCGGTGCTGGTGTCGTCGGTTCAGACGTGGTCAAATCAGGCATCACCACATCTTGCACGTGCCGCTCATCCATAATGTCGACTGCACCCGCAACCGCAATAGGGATAGCAGAAGGAATAGAGGTAGAGATAGTGCGAGAGAAGGCAGAGTGTGTTGAAGGTGAAATAGGAAAAGGGGAAGCAGTTGAGGGGGTGGTGGTAGTAGATAGGGAAGGTGTAGGACTGTGGGCGGGGATAGGAGTCATTATATTCTCACCTCGTCGGCGCGCCCCTCTAGGGTCCAGCAAAGCCTGCGGATCCATCCTCACTTCCCTCTCTCTTGTTCCACGCTTCAGCCCTAAACACGTGCCGAAAAGTAAGAGATGTGTGTCTCAAACGGCGTGAAGGCTGGGTGATGACTGATCACTGCCTCAGACTGTGATATCGCGATAATAAACCCCGCAAACTCTGGTGCCCGTCTCTTTCATTAAATACCCCAAAACGCGTCCTTTTTTTCGCCGTGAACTTCGCTCTCCACACCCCCGTGTCTTCTCGCAGTCACAACCTGCGGCTGCGCGTCGAGGAAAAAAGTTCCGAGCCCTCAGGACCGACTATCAGGCGGCTCAGAAAGTAAAGGCACCAAGCGTCTCACACCTCGTCTTCCGTCTGCAGCACTTTCACACATTCCAAAGCGCCCAGCAACACCACGATGCCCACACACACACAAGGTCTCGAAAATAACTCTTTAGCGGTCGACAGAAAGGGCAGCGAAAGGGCAGAGGATTCACAAAACGGGCGAGATGAAGAAGTCACGGCTGCCTTTTGACGTCGATGATTTTCCAACATGGGGGCCCCCGAACAGGCCTAGCGGACCCAGGACCCTGTCCCACCCCGGGAACTCAAGGCTTGAAGATCAGATGACCCTCGGGCGCCTTTCGTTGGGGGGGATGCGGACGCGCTTCTCTCGGCAAATGTGGGAATTGGGGTGGCTTTTTGGTTAGAAGCAAAGGAGCGAGCGTGTGGGGACGGATGATGTGGTCAAGTGACCATATCCAGGGAGAGTGCGACATGCGCTACCTTATTGCGAGCGATCGGGCACTGTCTACGTTGCGACACTCGTATTTTTTTCAGGATGGGGGGTCGTCATTATTAGGTAGAACCTTGCAGTTGAGATGCCGTACATTATCTTGCAGGATGCAGTGTCCCTCGCTGCAGGTCCCAACCAAAACCCACCCTATCGCAACCGCGACCGCAATCACAAGAGACCAACTCATCATCATCAGCCTTCCTATCAACACCGTCCTCCCTCTCCGACCCTGGGGAACAGAAGCAAGACATTTGAACGCCGTATATGCAACCTTGCAATCTCCATGCTACCTTCCATGCAAATAAACGACCAAAACGCCATCTATGCTGTCCCGTCTTCTATTAACAATAAAGGAGCCCGTAGGCTTGCAGAATAAGTATACATCAACACCACGTAAATACAGGGTTCTTGCTCTTCACCTGCTCCAGCCTCTCCACGATGACCTTCTTAGTCTTCGCCTCCGCATCCTCATTCGCCGCATACCCGAGATCCCCTTCGTCGTCGTCGTCGTTTTCGAGAAACCCTCGCCCGCGTATCGTCAGCGACAATCTCCTATGATGTTTCGCATGCGCGTATTCGCGGTGTCTAGGCGCCTCGTAGCTCATGCGTGTATGGTGGCTGGGCCGGCCGTTGCCGAAAGCTGGTGAAGCCGGCGTAGCTCGAGGCGCCCAAGCCACGCCCTGCACGGTGGCAGGGGACTGAAGTGTTTGCGAGTCGTCGAGGCGGCGGACGTCGATGGAGCTCGACTCGCGCGAGAGGTTGAAGCGGTTTCCATTCGCTTGGTCAAGAGGTGGCGAGCTCATGATGAGGTCGTTTTGGGGTTTCTGGGGAGGTGTAGAGAGGGCCGTGATGTCCATTTCCTCCTGTTCGGCGACGGGTTCCTGTCTGCGGTAGTGGTTGCGGCGCATGTCCGAGGAGGGTGCGCGGAGGGGCACAGCGATGGGGATATCTACTAGATCGTCCCAGACGCATACGCGAGCTCTGCGCGTCAGTTCCAGAGGGCCGTGATCGGGAAGTTTGAGTGTTTCGACGACGTTCCAGGCTTGTCCCTTCATAACGGCGATCTGCTTAGCATACATGCGCTCTTTGAAGTCGGCGTCCTGCGAGAAACACTTTCGGAGTGCGAGTTGTGTGTCGCTCCACCATTGTTTAGATGTGAGGAGTGGGAGGAAATGCCGGCGCGTAGCTTCGGAAAAGGGCTGTCCGATGAGGGAGACGGGCAGAAAGAGCCAGCCGAAGGGGTAGCTTCGCCACTGGATTTATGTTAGCTTGATACTTTATTGAAGAGGGGTGTATACGTACAGCGTCGGGGTGCTTCCATGGCCACGACAAGCTATTATCAATGGCACCAATCGATACCGAAGGTGTCGGGCCATGCGGCATAGGTGTGTTTGATCGGCTTGTCGCCGTCATGGGTTCCCGCCGCCCGTATGGATCCATTTCCGTCATCGACTGCTTGGTGTAGATGCTGGGCCCGTCTTCGCTGTCCTCGTCGCTTTCCATGTGCGGCGGTTCTGCCACAATAGAAGCCTCCTGCGTCTTTCGATCGATCTTGATCATCCAATTGTCTAGCCCTCTGTCCGTGTTCCGCATTATGTAGTCCAGAATGACCAGCTTCTCCAACTGTTCTTTAAATGACTGCTGCAGGGCGTCTGTCCAGAAGACCCTCCGATGTGACTGCAGTGGGTCTCCGGTGCCTGGCTGTGATTCATCGTCGTCGTCGTCGTCGTCGTCAGACTGCGGACCGCTCGGCCTGCATTCCTCCGCCCATCTCCTCTTCTTACGTTGCGATCCTGGCCTGAGGCCCGAGTTGTGCTGATCTGGCCATGGATGGTCCTTCAGAAAGAGGTTCGCATCCTTGAAGCCCTTCAAAAACACCTGGAAGCTGCCCGGTTTTTGCGGAAACGGCTTCTTCTTCCTGTAAAACGCCCTTCTGTCCCAGAAATCATAGTGGAACGATTTCGACGAGAGTTCGACGACTTCGGTGTATGGTACGAGGTTCGTGCGGAGCTGGGTATCGAGGACGTAGGCGGCGGCTTCGGAGACGTACGAGAGGTTGGGAATGAGGCAGGCGCGGCCGAAGCCGAACGGGAACAGGTTTCGGTGTATCCACTTCGTCCACTTGGGGTTTCGCGATGCGTACGGCTCCTCGTCTTTCGGCTTGAAGACGCCCACCACCTTGCCCTCCGTGTTGCGCGCGAAATAGCTGCCCGAGCTGCCTTGCGTAATCAGCTTCGGATGCGTGCCCTGGTCGATGGCTACCCGGACGCTCCCCACGATGTTGTCAAACTCCAACTTCGTCATGCGCTCCGACGAGCCCTCGTAGTCGAACGTCAGCGTCTCTACCGACGCCGGACGTGCCCAATCCGGTGCCTGGAACACGGAATGATGTATCTCGAGCGGCTCGTCGTCGGGCAGCTCTGTCTGCTTCTTGATCTTAAACTTTTGCGCAATCTCCTCCGCCCACCGCTCCAGTCGGGCGTTGATAGCTTTGATGTCGACGCCTGAATTACTCCGTGCCCGCCTTCCCGTCGTCGATTGCTTCGGTCTGGGCGACGTATCGGCCGACGGCACGCGCATTAGATTGTTGTTCCGCTGGGGCTGTATCGGCGCCCACGAGCTGGACAGCGTCCTGTTGTTGGCCTCTTCTTCGGCTTCATCGTACGAATCCTCTTCCTCTTCGGCCTGCGCTATTCGGGCGTATCCTGACGTCGGCGGTCGTTTGGCCTTGGACATTATAATGGCTGGAAAAGGGACTGGATACCTATGGAAAGAGAGAAAGCCGGCTTAAGCTGGCTGGAAATCACGACCACCAGCATTGACCGGGATGACGGATGGTGCATGAAGCTCGTCCCAGTGGGGCTTAGTGGCGGCGTCTGACACGTGCAGAACGCCTAGTCACAATGTTCCCCTTGATGTAGGAGGTAGGATCCACGAGCTCTACGATAAATACTGTCTTTTTTATTGGGCAGATATCTTATGCACAGCTACACCAGCACCACATTGTACCCGCTTAGAAGGTGTCGTCCATGTCCATTTGCCGCCGCACAACGCTCGGAGAAGTATCCTCTTCCTCCCACCCCCCAGAATGGTCCGCCGAATCGGCGCCGGCCGTCATCAACAGGTCGTCCACGATGCGCTTGCTGGCCTCTCGAGCTGTGGCACGTTAGCTTGCATTCCGGTCTGCAGCAAATGATGCTCTTACCAGGTGTCTGCAGCAGCTTGCTTTGCGGGATGTGAAATTGGATCGTCTTTGGCGGGGAAAATCCCTCGTCATCGCTGTCACTGTCATCGAAAATGCCACCCCCGGTCTTGGTGACGCTGAACAGCTGTCTGCCCTTCCCAGGCGTCATCACGCTCACGCCAGGTGTCCGCGGAGTCTTAGTGGGTGAGAAGATGTCGGCGCGGAGCTGTGGTGCGGGCGATGATTCGGGCGAGGAGTCGTCGTCCCATTTTATCATGCCGGTTTTTGTTGTGTCTTGAGCGGGAGGTGCAGCGCGGCGTGCTGTGGACGGAGTAAATGCGCCCGTCGGCTTGTACTTGCGTGGACTTATCAGGGGCGTAGCTTGTACGCGGTAGGTTTTGTCTAGAACGTGGTGTAGTACAGGATCGTGGCCCTGGTTTCTCTTGCCTGCCGTGGAGGGCATGAACGGTGACGATTCGAAGCCCATGTCCGGCAAGGCTTGCGATTTCCCTGGCGTCGTAGGAAGAAGCCTGGGTGTCTTCGTGCCCTGTATCTCTTGACGCAGTGTCTCGTAAGGCGAAGAAAAGTCTGCAAACATCGGCGCCTTTCCTTCCGCGACCGGCACTCGAGGTGTACTGTGTGCGTGTACGCGCGTGGGCGATTCGAGCTCCGATGTGTCTTCCTGGTCGTCCTCTTGTGGGGATTCTGGTCGCGGCGGCGTCACCGTGCCCGTCACCGTCTCCCCTTCCACCGTCTCATCCTCGTACATCTGTGACTGTTGCGTGGTGTCCTCGTGTGTCGTCGTCTCGTCATTTTCAAGGTCCTCGTAGCCGGAGAGCCTGACGTTTGCGCTGGACTCGAAAAATTGCTTCCAGAACTTGGACCCCTCCCACACTGCCTCGGAATGCTTTCCATACTGCTCGACGATCGGAAGGACGCTCGTGGTCACGATTCGGTGCGCACGACTGAAGTTGTGGTCGATTTCTGGTGCTGTTAGTGGCTATGTGGGGTATGGAGGGGTTTGTTTACCTTGCAGCGTGAGGGTGATGGACTGCTCCAGTCGCTCCAATTCCTCGGTGAGCGACAGATTGCGCTGCGGAGCGATGCTTTGGCGCGACATAGCCAATGTGGTAAGTGGCTAAGACGCTGCTGTGCGGTGTCGGTGCGGTTCCGAAGATTCCAAGCCTACGACGCGCTCGGGATGCACTCTCGCGAGGCCCTAGCACCGAAGGGGTTAATGACGATCTACTTCCCCGCCATTCGACCTCCTCCACGCCAAGTGTACCACCGTCTACCCTCATCCGACAAGTATCTTCTGTCTGCATACTGTGAGCCAATGATACGTGAAGTGCACGCAAGGTGAGCCGGGCTGGTGACCTCGTAGCTCTACCCTACCCTTGTAGAAAGATTCTAGTGCCTCCTCGACGACACTGCGTCATGCCTTAAACCGGGAGTGAAGTACCTAGGTATCCAGCGGCTGCACAAGAGGGGTTGGTCCATTGCCAGGTCAAAATGCGGAGTAACTACCCTCTATTATTGTACAAGTAGCTTCTCAACCCTGCGTCTGATCTCGTTTCCCCATATTTCCTTCCCACTTCTTCTTACAAGGTACATGTACTTGGTAGACCTTCGTCTCGTCCCGTGATGCCTTTCCGCGTCCCAGCTCGAACACTATGGCAGGCTTCGCCAAAGCTCTCAGCCCTATCACGGACGAGCTCTCAAGCTCCCCAGCGGGCTAGAAGATACGTGACGCCGACAACAGAACAGAAGAGCCGGACAGCAATCGTTACCGGCTCAGCACGTGGAATGTGCGCTTCCTCATTCCCTATCAAGTACACCATCTGATAAAACCCAGAGGCAAAGCAATCGCAATCCGTCTCGCCCAAGACGGCTACGACATCTGCGTAAACGACATCCCGGCCAACCAATCCCAAGCCGAAGGCGTCGTCCAAGAAATAAAAAAGCTAGGCAGAAACGCCTTTCCCTACTTCGCCGACGTGTCCAACCTTTCCGAGGTACAAGGACTTGTCTCAGCCAGCGTATCCGAACTCGGGCCCCTCAACACCATGATCGCCAACGCCGGCATCGCCCAAGTAAAAGCCTTACTAGACCTGACCGAGCAAGACCTGAAACGAATGTTCGAGGTCAACGTCTTCGGCGTCTACAACTGCTACTCCACAGCCGCCAAGCAAATGATCAAGCAAGGCACGCCCGGAAAGATCCTCGGCGCTGCATCTATCGTCGGGTTCAAGCCGTTCGCGCTGCTGTCGCACTACTCGGCGTCCAAGTGGGCTGTTCGCGGACTCACGCAAGCTTTTGCTATGGAGATGGCCGAACATAAGATCACGGTTAATGCGTATGCGCCGGGTATCGTGGGGACGGCGATGTGGGATCTGATTGATGAGGAGCTGGGCAAAAAGGCGGGGAGGAAGAAGGGTGATACAATTAAGAAGTATACTGATGAGTTGATTGCGCTGGGGAGGACGAGTGTGCCGGAGGATGTGAGCAGTACGGTGAGTTTTTTGGCGGGGAAGGATAGTGATTATATGACTGGGCAGACTATTGTTATTGATGGTGGGATTATATTTACGTAGTACGATAATCTGACAGAAATATTCTTGGTCCTTCATTTTTATGCAGTGTTGAAAGAATGTGAGGTATTATTGGCAGCGGACAACGTGCAAAGCCCTGAGTATATATTGATATTCAAATCAAAAAAAAAGGTGGAAACAGCAGGATTCGAACTAACCACTTAAAAAAAAAAGCAAAAATATAATTTTTTTTGTTTCACACACCCTCCTTTGCTCCACCATTGCGTCTAGGACAGTCCCGTAAGACCATTCGCCCAAGGAGTACTCTTAGTCGCCCGTGTGAAGAGATACAACTCGCCGTGGAGATTATGGAAACATTTGCGAATAATACAATATATATAGGGGTATAAGCTCTGCCAAGTTCCAACATACATTGTCATTCCCACTCCCTGGGCCTTGATTCTGTACTCTTCTGTGTAATTATCTTTGGCCCATTCCTGGGGGTATACCGGCAGTGACTGTAGTTAAAATCAACGCCTCTAACTTAACAACTCTCGTACTACATCCTTGAACAAAGCTCTTTCGCCATGGATTATCGTAATCGATCCCTTCTTATTTGGAATAATGAAGAAGTCAATCTAGGAACTTGAATGACATTGAGTCGGACTCTTGAATCGATTTGAATATAACAAAGTCGGTTCTGGCGATTTGTTCTCTGTTCTGAATTCAAAAGGCTTTAGTCATAGTCTACCATATTCTTTCTATAGGTAAGACGTTATCCCTAGGGGAAAAGACTACCCATAATTCGAAGTAAAAGAGTTTTGTAATACCCAAAATATTGATAAAAGACCGTGAATATCGCTACCTCTCTGACAGATGTTAGTCACGTTACCCTAAACTATGCGAATTCGCTTGCAAACATAGTATAAGAGTCGCATGTTAAGGGGTGAAATCTTTGGCCTTGAAGATACGAAGGTAAGCACGCAGAGAAGAGGATTGCGTAGTAGTTTACGTTCATGGTATACTTAATAAGGGGGATGCAGTGGAACGTTACACGATTTTGAGATTATTCCCGGTAGAGGCCGAGGTGGCTTAGATTCTCAGTGGCTAGATGGGAAGATCCTATAAGCTATAGATATATGTAAGATATAGACTGTGTTATATTTTCAGTGCCTAAAAGGGGCTCGATGCACTTATCATGTGATAATGTCATGCGGACTAGACAGGATCCACCAATCCTCGAACCATCTCAATCCTTTTATCCATGGTCGTAACATGTCTTTCCTTCACACTTCTACGCAGGAGCAGTTAGTTTCCACCTGCAACATCTGCGTGATCGGCAGCGAAAAACCCACATGTATAGCCGTGTACAGACAGGGCGCGAAAAATGGCTGCGAGTTTTGCCAACTTCTCTCCGGGAGCATTGATACTTGGACACGAACGGTACCGAATGAAGAACGTAAAGAAATAAAAAAGTATAAATATCTATGGCCTTTTGAAAACAAGCCTGAGTCTGCGTCTTTCACGATCATGTTATCGGGTTCACATACACTACCGGGTTCTCCGCTTTTCGAGGTGTATCTGGATCGTAGTAGTAGTGAGTACATAAAAGTCTTACTCTTCAATCTCTAACTAGACGCAGAAGCGAGCACACTGCTTGAAAGTTCTCCCTTGCCACAAGACGTGTGCACACAACTTGATCTCCAACACATTGTGTCATACATTGAGAAATGGGCTACAAGCTGCGAAACTTGTCATTCAAACTGCAACCTTCCCATTTCACAATTTCCGAAAAGAGTATTGGAGATATCATTGCGGAGAGGTGAACCGGTGAAACTGGTCGAATTAGGAGGCCTCCACGCTCCTTGCGTCGCATTGAGGTGAAATACCTTTATCATTGAGCCGCTTATATATCTTGACTGACAGGCTGAAGTTACTGCTGGGGATCATCGGCGAAGACAAACATCAGGACCACGACTTCAACAATATCGAATCACCTGCGTAGTATTCCATCATCCTCTCTGCCCCTACTCTTCCAGGACGTCATCTTGATTTGCCGAGCTTTGAAAATCCGCTATCTCTGGATCGACTCACTTTGCATTGTACAAGATTCAAAAGATGACTGGGAGTTGGAGTCGGCCAAGATGGTGGACATCTATTCGCAGTCGCATCTCACCATTGCGGCCTCAGCTTTCGCAGACCCACACACCAGTATCTTCTCAGATCGGTGGACTACATTCCCAAGGTCATGTGGAGGCCTTTATCGCTTACATTCTGGATCAGTGCCTGTGAAGTGCGGAAATCATACTTTTCGAATACGCCCACGATTGCATCTAGCCCATGACCGGTCCTCTGGAGTGGACAACGCTCATCTCCATGCCATTGACGCACCGCTGCTTACCAGGGCGCGGGCATTTTAGGAACGACTCCTGCCATCGAGAACATTACATATTCTTGCTGAAGAGTTGGTATGGGAATGCAAAACGGGTGTTCATTGCGAATGCGGCCAGCTAAACGATCCTCATCCGAACTACGCAGATCCATTGTAGAGTTTCAATAAAGATTGGCTCAAGACCAATGTTGCAAGGCTAGCCGATTCCAACATTGACGACGACAATATCAAAAAGGCTTGGAAGGACATCGTCTCAGAGTATAGCAGACTCAACCTCACATCCGAGAAGGATCGGCTACCTGCACTTTCCGGTTTGGCTGCCAAGTTCTCAAATCTCTCGCAAGAGGAATATACTGCTGGTATATGGACCAACATGCTCCCTCAAGCTTTGCTATGGGAAGTCAAGTGAGATAAAGATCTTGCCATTGCGCGGCGTGTTCATTCCCATCTCTAGAGTTTGAACTCGTCCAGACTACGTTTGAGGTCATCGGCAAGAACCCTTTCGGCTGGGTTAAGCATGGTGTACTCAGAGTACTCGGCTCGATTGTCAAATGACGGGTTATAACGAATCCTGATGGTGGTGTGGCACTGGGGAGATGTGTACGTCCATCGCTGCGCACTAGAAGGCCACAAATCGCTCAGGAGAACATGATGGACGTTCTTTTGGACCGACCAAAGGAATATTATCGCAATTACAAGACTCTGCTATTGCATTTAGGAGGAGGAATGGGTCTTGTGCTTCGGGGAGAGCGGAAGCTCGGCGTTGGTTCGAACTTGAAAGTGTACCGGCGCATCGGGCTTGAGGTGTGGTATGATGATTCTTCGTGGAACAAGCATTGGGGCAGACATATGAAGATTAAACGTCTTGATCTCGTGTGAGCGGAGTACGGAAGACACGTGGAGTATGTCAGCCAGGAATCGAATCAAATTCGCTGAACTTTCGCTAGGCTTTCGACGACAAGCTACACGATATCTACGAATCACTAACTAACACTCTCCAATCCCGAGTGTTTAATGGGCCAGCGTTCCAACCGACCCCCTAGAGTGAAAGTACACCGTCCTTTCGATACTAAACTCATGAATCCCCCAGATCGAATTTGACTGTCCCCAACCAGAGCCCTTCACTCCTCGGGCCGGCACGCCAACTAGCACAACGTCAGTATCAAAACTCATAGCATCGACGAGAAGTCTTACCGGAATCTTGAGTTGTCAAGCTGTTGATATGTACCTGTCCATATTCTAGCTCCTTCGCCACATTGTACGCATGCTCCCAGCTTTTACTGTGCACCGCCGCATTCAACCCATATGCCGAATCATTCGCCTTCGCAATAGCATCCGCATCATCTTCAGCTACATATATCGTCGCCGACGGCCCGAACGATTCCTCGTCGAAGATTCGCATCTCTCTTGATACGTTGGTTACCAGCGTTGGTTTCAAGCTCGTCTCGCTCAGATACTCGGGGCCACCGATTAGGAACTTCGCTCCCTTGTCCTGTGCATCTTTCAGCACGTCATATGCGTGTACAGCGGACTGTTTGGTGACGGCGTCGCCGACTTTGGCCATCTTTGAAAAAATAGGGGAGAGAATGGCGACGAACTTGTCGTAGACGGCTTTATGCACGATGATGCGCTCGGTCGAGAAGCACACTTGGCCGTGGTCCACAACAGCTTGATATTGTCAGCATTCCTATTTCCACACCTCGTATCAAGAGAGAAATCATACCACCCATTGCGCAGAGCTGAGCCGCCTGCTCCAAATCCGCATCTTCCAGCACAATCGCCGGCCCCTTCCCCCCAAGCTCCATCAAAATCGGCTTCAGGTACTTCGCAGCCAGCTGCCCGACCCGACTCCCAACCGCCGCACTGCCGATAAAATCAATTTTCCGAACCGCCTTGTGGGCAATAATGGCTTCGGTGACTGCGGCGGCGTCCTCGCGTCTGGCTTGGATCATGTTGATGACGCCTTTGGGTATCCCGGCTTCTTCGAAACATTCGCGGATGAGATGATGGGTCTGAGGACAGAGTTCGGAAGCCTTGACTACGATGGCACAACCAGCGGCCAAGGCCATAGACATGGCGCGTACAGGGAGAATAACGGCACCGTTCCACCTAATCATGATATCAGTACATTACTCCAAAAGCTTCAGCACTTTGTTATCCCGACTCAACCACTTACGGTGGAATAATCAAAACGACACCAATAGGTTCTCTAATCGTAACTATTAGGCCCTCCTGCGCATCCATATTCTGCGGCACAGTCCCCCTTATCTCGCTCGTCGCCGCCGCGATCTCTCTTATTTGATACAGACTCAACCGCGTATTCGCATGCCCGAACTGTTCCGGGCAATTCGTCTCCGCTATCTGGCTGGCCGCGAGCTCCTTTGCGCGGGCCTCGATGATGTCTGCCGCTTTCAAGAGAAGAGCGCGGCGGTCAGTGGGCGAGGTCTTGCGCCATGTTTTGAAGGCTGTGGCAGCAGAATCGCAGGCGGCGATTGCGGTGGAGGCCGAAGCCGAGTGCGCGTAGTGGACGGGTTGATCTTGCGTGGAGGAGATGACGGGGAAGAGGATGTCGGATTCTAAGGGGGCCAGGGGGGCGCCGGAGATCCACAGGGGAACTACTTTGTGGGTTGAGGGGGCGAGGGGGTGTGTGATGAGAACCATGGTGAGGGATAGATGGTAAACGATGAGTGGGTGGGATTTGAAAGGATTCGAATCGATGTTGAAGCCAAAACTGATAGAACTTGTCTGCCTATGAGAAGAAAATGTAATTATCATGTACATCCATTCCCTTTTATACATGTGCATCTATCCATTCAAAATCATTCCAATCCAATCCAATCCAATCCACTTTCTTCCATCCTTCCATCCTTCCATCCTTCCATCCCCGAGACGCCGAGCCACTCCACCAAGCGCACAAGCCTCCCACCGGTGAGCATCCGCCCCCAAATATTACGAAAGAAGCTGCAGTGTCCACCATATCTACTCAGTAACTCTTACAAAGACCCACCTGACTCTTTCCCTGCATTCCCCGCACGCGGTGAGCTTACTGGGCCGGTCTTATACAAGGGCGGGCTAACTCCGATCGAATAGCACAACGTCAAGCCTCGCAAACACTTGCACAGTATAAAACAAGTTGTCTGCCAGCGCATAACACCTTGTCTTGTAGGACGGAGATAATAGGTGGATACCCTAAGTTCGCACTTTTCGAAAGTAGATGTAAGAGAGTAGGTTACATTATTAGTACGTAGTAGTGCTTAGTAGGTTCGGCGTCTCGGTGTCTCGTTCATCTCGCCTCCTTTCTTGTGTCCACTTCGTACCGTCTATTACTGGATCTAAGCTAATCAGATCCAGCCTAGCTACGGCATCACATCATTAGTCTCCAGGGCTGAGTACGTTACTACAGTTGCCTGTACATGTTTCTCAAAAGGAGGGATGTGCGGGTAGGCATGGCAGATACAAAGGTAGAACAGGGTATACATATGCCATTATCGTCGTGATTGTTGTGGAGAACTACAAATGTATGTGTCTGTAGACCTTCCATGACGAGCACATTTCTAGAAGTGAATCAAGCAGCAGTATCCATACGTCTTGCTCCCTCCCCCTCTCCCTTTCCCCGTTCCCGGACATCCATGTTCTCTGTTTCTTTCTTTGCATTCTTCTTTGCATTCTTCTTCTCCGTCCCCTCCTCCACAAAAGCATCATCCCACAACTCCCCATTAGCTTTAAACTTCTTAGAAGCCAACAAGTCCAAGCGCGACGTCCTATCTTGAGAACCGCCCTTCTCCTTATAATCCCTCAACACCGCCACCGCGCGCGAATCCCCCGCGTTGATGGCTTTCATGATGAGGGTATCCCAAGTACCAGGTCTAGGCAACCAATTCATGTTTCCCATCTCCTCATAATACAGCAGCGCGTCGTCTATGTCGCCGACTTCTAGACACAGGAGTATGAGGCGGTCGTAGGTGAGAGAATCGGGTTTGATGCCGAGCTGTATCATCTCATTAGCGAGGAACATGGCGAGTTCCTTGCGCTTGCTGCGGCTGCAGCCCTGAAAGAGGATGTTGAAGGTGTTGATGTTGGGACCGGTTTTGCAGACGGTATGGAGGGCCTTGTACATTTCGACTGCTTCGGCGAGGCAGCCGAGATGCATGGCTACGCATGCCTCCATGCACGTGTTCACTATCACCAACGGTATCTTCTTCCCTCCGTGCGAGAGTTCCTGGAGCATCTTGAACGCTTCCATGGGCCGCGTTTTATCGGAGGAAAGATATGTGTAGAGTGGGTGGAGGGCCTCGGGCACGACTCGCAGCTTGGAGTCTTGCATGATGAGGATGACGGAGATGGCGGAGAAGAGGTCAGAGGCTTTGAGGTAGCATTCTACGAGGCCTTCATAGTGGTGGGAGGTCAGAAGGGTGTCGCGCTCGGTGAGGACGCGGAAGACGTCTGTGGCTAGCTTGACGTCGCCGGCACGTGCGGCGACGGAGAGGATATTGAGGCAGGTTCCGGTTGGGGGCTTGAGGTAACCGAGAACGACTTGGGAGTTCCATATCAGGCTTACGGCATCGTGCTGGTCTGGATTAATGACCGTCTTCGTCACAGCATCTTACACGGCACTTACAAGATGTCTCTTCCCTGCATAGTCCAGCAATTGTAGCCACATGACGCCACTCAACTTAACATCTTGCCCCAGCCCTTGCCTCAAACTCAGCACGTAAAACGCCTCCTCCACCTCCCCAAACTCGAGCAATATCCACATGGCCTTGTCCCACAGCCACATCTCCACCTTGATCCTCTGCCTGATCATGTCTTCCAGCTTCTCCAGCGCCTGCTCAAAAAGCCTATCCCTCAGCATCCCCGCGACGACAAAATTGTGCGCGCGGTCAGAAAGGCTGAACCACCGCTCCTTCATATATTCCAGTATGTCCATCCTAAGCAGGTAGTCCGGATGCACAGCCAATGCCTCGAGCGCACACTCTGCGCCCCTCCCATCCAGATCTATCCCGTTTTCCTCCATCTCGTCGAGGATTTTCCGGATTGCGCCCGCCGTGACGGCCTGAGGGTTGGTGAAACTGTGCAGAATGGCTGTATATATGAACAGATTCGGTTGTTCATTCCGATCCTTGATCAGGATCCGTACTATGGCCATCACTTCATCGTAATTCCCTTCGGTGCCAGCAGCGCGTAGACGGTCGTAGAGCTCAGGCGTGGTGAAGTGGACCAGGGCCACCGCCTGCTTGAGGCTGCGGTGTGGGTTGGCGGTGCCGGATCGGGGTTGCGGAAGGCTTGCATCGTATGGGAAGCTTGAATCTGTGGCCCCGGCGGGTTGGTTTGCTGTTCTATACTGGCGTGCGGGCTGTGATGCTGTGCAGCGGGGCGTTCGGTTGCGAGCTGCCGCAATGCCCTTGCTCATCGACGATATTCCATTTGAAGCGGGGAGCTGTGTGTATCGGGGACAGAGACATCGCCATAGCGCATCGTTAATGATGGGTCGGGGCGGCATTGGTGGTGTGGCAAGGCACAGGACGTCGGGTCGAGAAGAAAGTCCAAAAAGCTTCCATTTCTTAGCGTTTCCTGGTCTGTGCCTTGCGTCCGACGTCCGAAGCTTCGACCTTGCGTTTCCCGCGTCTGTGCGACACCTTGATCTGCACCATGACGAGCGCTCTAGTATTCCTTCCCCAATGAATTTTTATACAATGCAGTTATGCTACCCGAAAAGCCCGCAGGCAGTCACACTTGCTAATAAATGTAATCTCCCAAAAGAAAACTACCCCAATACGCCGTCTAGCGGGCCGCCAACAGGGTATAGCCCGGATGCGGAATATCAACTGCCAGCAGGGCAGCAAAGTGCGCCGAGGCGTCAAGACATTACACAACTAGATATTCTCTCACGCTGAGCGAGATATGCCAATCTGCCACTGGTGCTTTTATAATAACCTACCAAAGCCGAAGAATCAAAAGCGCTAAGAAGCGAAACAGCTTCACCTCTTAGCGACCACGCCGAGGAACTCAAGAATCTAGTCGTCGTCAGCCGGGCACATGTACTGCTTGAATGGTAGAACTCACGCTTGGAGAAAGCAGGTCTTGGCTGACCAGATGCTTCCCCAGGATCTTGACCACCTCCACCTGCTCCTCCGGGGTCAGACCCGTGATCGCTGCCTCGATGACGCTGCCGACCGTCGTCCTGTTCACGGCAATGAAGCTGGAGTAGTAGAAGAATGCGATTGTGCCCATGATGAATTGGCAGTCCATGCGATCCGTCATGCCGCCGTGTCCTGGGATGCTGTCACCAAAATCCTTGATCTTGAAGGTACGCTTCAGCCCCGACGCAAAGAAACCGCCGAATGGTGCAATAAGCGAGGCGAAGGAAGCTAGCACGAAAACGTGGAATTGCACCGGCTTGAACGTGTACGCATTGGGGATCGGAAGCCCGGGTGGAATGAAGGGGACTGTGTATGTCTTGGAGACGAAGACGGGGTTGGGTATACATTCGAGGGAGGACCAAATGTTAGCTCCGAGGTCCTGATTGTGTTAGTCAGAGTTGGAGGCGGGAAAAAGGGATTGCTCACATTGACCGGGCAGATGAAGTACTTGTACTGGGACATGAAGTGAGTAAGCAGAAATCCGAAGATGATGGTGAAGAACCAGGCGCCGAGGAATCCCTCCCATGTCTTCTTAGGCGAGATCTTGATCAGCGGCGTTCGTCCGAACGTGATGCCGCACAGATAGGCCCAGATGTCGTTCGTAATGACCATGGCCACGGGCAGGAAGAACCAGATGAAGCCCTCGAAAATGTTGTTGATGACGAAATGTGCCTGGCCGACGATCAGAAAGAGGGCCATGTGGGTCCAGGCGAACTGGCTGAATTGGAATCTGTAGTGGCCTTTCTGCAGCGACGAGACGAAGAACACGAAGCCTGTATGGTCAGTACCCATTCACTTGAGAGGATAGGACATCACGTACCGAATATGTACAGCATGAAGGAGATGAATCGGTGGTGGGTCGTGAGGGGTAGCAGGACCCTGTCGACCAGCAGGATGTGCTTGAAGTAGTATATCACGCTCTCGCCGTACAGGTAGTACATTGTGGTCCCCAGGAAGTACCAGTTCAGCGACTTGGTGAAGCGGAGGCTGCGGGCGCGGCTGGGCACATTCGATATGGCAATGACCTCCTTGAAGGAGATGATTTGCACGGCGGTTACGATGATGATTATGAAAATGTGGCCAGCGGAGAGGGCGAAGAAGAAGAAGGCGATCATGATGAGCGTCCATATGGTGCGCACCATGAAGTTCGCCTTCTTCTTCTCGTACTCGGACTGCGGCGGGGGAGGTGCCTGGGCCACGGTTAGCGGAGAGCTTCATTCATCGCCAGCGGGGTTATAGGGGAGCTCGTACTGCGGGCTCCGACTTGCTCACGGTGCCATTATTCCGCGTGGGACTGCCGGGCTCTGAGGCGTTCCCGCTGATTTCGGACATGCTCATGGAAGCTCGTCGCGATTTGCCGTTGCTGGCCCTGTGCTGGAATTTGACGTCTTTTCGCGGTTTCGTCATGGCTTTGTCTGCGTGCGCCGGCTGTGCGCGGCTCGTCGGGTCAACGCGAACGGAGACGCGAACGGAGGCAGGCGCGTGCGTGAGTGGTGTGGTGCGCAAAGGGAGCGGTATAGTGGTATAGCAGTGCGACGACAGCTGGAGAGTGTAATGCGGGCCAGCAGCAGACAGGCTTGGTGTTGGATGGATGGAAAATACGTCACGGTGCCGTTCCGAGATTCGTCCTACCACTAGCTAGCTCAGCCCTGCGCCAATGATCCCGCATGTGAACACGCAGCTAAATTAGTTGAGAGACTGTCTGGGACTGGCACGCTGCATACGCGACGAGACGGAGAAGACGCGTCGAATTGCGATGCGCAAGAGTTGGACGCCACATAGCTGGGGCATGGCACGCAAACAATATGGATGATGACGAGTTTGACTTCTCCGGCCACGAGTTGGACGGCCTGCCCGCGGACGAGCTGGACGAACTTGAGACTACGGCCATCCAGGCGACACAGCACCGCGAGCGCCCGGACACCCAGGCCCACGATTCGGACTACGGCTTCGACGACGGCGAGGAGGTCATCAATCTCGATGACGCGGCTGACGCGACGCGCTTCGGCCAGCTGCAGCACAGCTACGACTACAACCCCGTCTATGGCGATGGCGACCCCATGGAGGTCGACGTGGGAGAGGCGCCGCGCCAGTCGCAGGCCGACCCCAGCCGCCTGCTCAAGCGGATCAAAGAGGTAGGTAGGCGCGCCGGACCTGTACATGTAGGTGGAGGCTAAGAAGTGTAGCTAGAACTAGAGAAGAGAAGCTTGAACCTGCGACTGCAGACTGCGACCGACGAGGCGAGCAAGAAGGCGGGCGAGGCCGACAATCTTAGACGCCGTGCGGACACAGAGAGGCGGGAGGCGGCCCAGCGATTGGCCCACGTAGAGCGCCAGCACAACGAAGCCAGGGAGCAGCTCAAGGCGGAGAAGGAGAACGCGCAGCGACAGCTCGAGACGACGCGGACGAGCGAGGCCTTTGACCAGCACGACTCCCGCCTGGCCGAGCAGGCTGAGCAGACACGCCAGGCGCGCCGCGGGTTCCCCACCAGATCCAGGTCTGCCGCGAGCCCCGCGAGAACGCCGAGGAAGACGCAGCGGACGCTTCAGGGCGACGGCTTTGACGATGCAGAGGCCGTCTCGCCCAGCAAGCGGAAGGAGCGGGTCAAGATCGTGACTCCCCGCCAGGCACACAAGAGGAAGCGGCTACCCCCCAACGACAGTCCCGTGCCTGCCCTGCAATTGAGCGCGCCGCGAGAGCACCCGAAAGCACCCGCGCCCGCGCCGTCTGCCGGGAAGGTCGATGTCGCTCTGCTGCGCCGTCTGTGGAAGGGCGACGACCGCTATGCTCTGCTCCAGCGTCTGCTCGCGCACCGGTGCTCCAATGGCCGAGACCGCGTGATGGAGGCTCTGACCCAGCATGCCTTCCCTTCGCAGCCCTCGAAGAAACTGTCCTCCGTAGTCTATGACTCTCTGTCGGGCCTGCGGCTTTCGCCGAATGCCCACGAGCTCGCCCTTCGCCTCTGCCGCGTCTTCTTCCATCTGTGGGCACAGTGTCTGCGTGAGAAGCACTACTCGCCCGTCTGCTTGATTCTCGACGCGCTGCACTTCATTCTAGCCTGTGAGCCGGCCAGCACGGCTGTCGCGACTACAGAACAGATCATTCCCCTGGTCGTTGATTCGATCGATCTCGTCGCGTACCCTGTGGCGGAAGCTGCGAGTAGGTCGGAGGGCAAGGTGGCCGCTCTTTACTCTCCGCAGCAGCGCAGCGTGCGAGCCGACATTGACATCGAGCCTTGTCTCGAGCTTCTCTACCTGGTGGCCACGAGCTGTGTCTCGTCGCCCTCAGCAGATGCCCTGGCCAGCTTTTGGCGCACCATGTCCTACACGCATGTTCTCGTGCTACTCCACAGAAACCAGCCAGTCCCTCAGATGAGCCTGATGTTGCGCGTTCTAGCCACGTCTGCGCTGCCAACCTCGCTTGGGCCGAAGGGAATCCATAGCAGGAGCGACGCGCGAGACGAGGCGAGCATAGAAACCGCTATAATCATGCGCCTCGCCAGTATGTTCAGTGAGATCATAGAGCCTATCCCCGACCCCGACATTACTTCGCCCGAGGCGACGCCAGAAGCGGTTCCAGAAGCTCGGATCTGGCAGCTCCGCCTGAAGGTGCTTGACGTGCTGACGCAGTTCTCCATGACCGAACACGGCTGTGCGAAGCTCGCCAGCGATCACTATTGCCTCGGCCGTCTGGTCAAGTATCTCAATCATTGCGTCGCGTCACTGTACACGCAGCCGCTCTCGCCGACGCAATCCTACAAGATCGCGAGTATCAACGCGACTATGAAGTTGATCCATCACGTCGTCACACAAACAGGCACGCCGATCAAGATGAAGCTCAAAGGCGCTCAGCATGCGTACAATGTCGCTCTCATGAGGATCGCGTCTTCGGACAGGCTGGTGCTGGAGGCGGGCATTGATGACTGGGTAATGGACATGGCGCATGAGATACTGGACCAGGATATGGGCTTGGAGGAGGGTGAGGCGTTCCAGGAGGTCTTCCCGAACGCAATTGAAAGTAGTACTGGTTCTGTATAGTCACTTTTGTGTCGATTTTAGCGTTGTATATTCACGATATGGCATTGGGCGGTGTTGTGGGCGTTGGCCACACGACTGAACGATTTCTGTACCAATACATATGCCCTCATGATTCTGATATCTCAAGCTACTCTCCAACTTGTTCTGATTCTACTCGCTGCTCTCGCCGATCCTCCTCGAGGGCCCGTTGTCGTCGCGTCCCATTGAGTAACGTGGGTGACGACACCAGTGAGCGACTCCCACATCAATAAACATGACATAAATGACAGGCCCTCGACATCTAAAACCGCTGGTTATCTCCTCCCCTCACGCCCCAATCAATTCGCTACCCTCACCAATCGCTCGTCGAGACGATTCTGCGCGCCGATCCAAGAGTGAGAGACACGATCACGTGAACGTCTTTCCCCCTCGAAACCAGACTCCAACGTCCTCTCCCCTTCACCTAGAAACTTCCAAAAGATTGCTCCCTGTCTCCAGCCTATCAGGGCTCTCAGAATCGCCAGATAGAACGTTCCAGAGCTGGCGTCACGGCGGATTTCGCCATTGCAAACGGTCACCCAGCCTTCTTTCCCTCGCCGGCGGAAGCCTGCTGACTCACACTAGCGCCTCGCTTAGCGAGGGACGGAGGGGGAGGCATAAATAGAGGACCTCCCACCTCTTTGCTCCCTTCCTCCTACACTCCACTCTTCTTCTCCACTCAAGTTTTGTGGTGCCTGCTTCTTCCTTCTTCCAGCATGGCTTCTCTCATACCAAATTTAGATGCTTTGCATCTTACCTTCCTTCCTCATCTACCTTGACTTGGCTTCTTGGTTTGTTTACATCTACCCCGCCTTGTCTTGACATACAATGTCAACACCCCACCTTCACGTCGACATCCTACCTTCATGTCAACACTACTTGACATCGACACCTCACCTTCACATCAACATCAATTGATGTCGTCGTCGTCATCACACCTTCATGTCAACACTACATGACATCAACACTTCACCTTCATGTCAACACTACTTGACATCAACACTTCACCTTCATGTCAACACTACTTGACATCGACACTTCACCTTCACATCAACATCACTTGATGTCGTCGACAACCTCACTTCACTGCCTCCTATGGCCTTGAAGCCTTCATAGTCAAGTCCAACTCTGCCCCTCACTTTGATCACTCACTGACTTCTCACAGAAAAACAAAAACAACAACCTCTCCTCCGCTCTCGGCGCGTCCTCGTCCTCGTCATATCCTCCTCTGGGTCACACGCCAAGATTGAAGTCATTCGTAGTAGATCTTCGAGACCCCCGGCTCCCTCGTATACGCTTGGTGCTTGGAATACAGAATGGTTCGGTGCTTGGAACACATTATGGTCAAGATGAGGAACATGGTCAAAAGACGGAACGCTTCAAGTTGCACTCATCACCTGGCGCCTTCGGGTCAGGACACTAGCCTTCGGGTTAGGATACAACGGTGATGTTTGCGGTTGTGTGGCATCTCATGTGTACTATCAAGGCCGCTTCACTCTCTCATGGCATTGCGCCCTCTCAGCTATGTGGACCGTCTTGTTAGTTGCATGCAGATTGCCTGAACGGTCGTGTGGAATCTGAGGGTCTTTGTACCTGGCCTCCCGTTCAGCACAGTCATAACAGCTTGGAGTGAAGGCTTGCCAGATGTTAAGTCATTGGCTGGGTTTGTTTGTTTGTTGTTGGTCTTGGTCATTGGTCTTTGATGGAACTTGGTGCTTGGATGTTGCTTGGATACTTCATGGTATGGAATGGTCTTTGGTGTTTTGATATGTCATGGTACTCGTCAATGTTGGACATACTTCAATCAAACAATGAGACCTTCGGGTCACCTCATCATCTCTTCCTCATCGTGACCTTCATGTCTGTCTGTGATGATGCTATGCTTCCTTCGCTTTTGATGTTGCTGCCTTGCCCCACTACCCCGCCATCTCGTGCTGCACCCCTCATTGTCGCTGTTGTTGTTCCTTCCGATGTGGGTAACCCCGCCATGTATAAGTGACATCTCATATGCTCCGTCGCGACACTTCATCGCCGCCAACCTTGCCGTCGCTCTTCCTATTAACGCGTCGTCGCGCGCTCTCGACGCGACATTTACTGCTACTGGGAAACCCCCAACGCCTTCGCGCTTCTTATTTCTTCTTAGAGAACTGTCGACGTTGGGGTCGAGGATGATCAGAAATTCTGTCGCGCACCTCCCACATAGCGGACAGGTCTCCTATACGCTTTTCTGCAAGAAGCAGAATAAGTGGGATCTAAGCGAACCACCAGAAATGCCACATTTCACACAAAGTACTACACAAATAATAGTATTATAAAGATATTTTTCTATCTAGAAGCTCTGTAATAACTACAAGTAGCCTTAGCTATATTATAGGAGCTAGTGGTAGACGCAGTCCTTGGACCCCACTTGCTCTGCTGCTTAAGAGGCTGACTGCATTCGGGACACTTCTCAGTTTGATCGTTGATGATGGACAGGGTAGATTTTTTCTTCCGATCGGCAGCGGTACCAGCACCACATGCGGAAACACTGTTGAGTTCTCGGGCTGGTAGCTGGCTTGACCATGGGAAGGATGCAATTGTTGAGGTTATCGCTGACCTCTCAGCGCCCGTCCTGTCTCTTCGCCCGTCGCACCGTCCACCCGCTGACAACCCTGAGTATGGCGGCTCATCTTGTGTGGTGCAGACAAGCTCTCGACAAGCATTCACAAGTATTAAGTGGATCGAGATGATTGGCCTCTCGCAAGTCATTCTGCGAATCATCAGTTGTTTGCTGGCTGGAAGCTGATAAAATTAGAAAAGGTCCACCTATCATTACCTTACACGGTTTCCATTCACCTGTCTCAGCTCCCGCGCCTCACGCCCGGGAGAAGTCCTAGCGCTATCCGGTTGTCTCGTACCTAACGGCCCCAAAACCGACTTCCGCTAGTGTACCTTTACCCTCAGGGAAGCAAAGGCGAAACCTCTTGGCACAGGGCTCGAAAATTGCGTACGGACTGTTGGCTCCTTTTACGAAAAATTCCCTTGTTCAGGAGAAGTCGTTGCTGATATTCTGGCCCCTGCGTGGCTCTGCATGATGATAAGGGGCGTTGCCACGTTTGGAGCACGACACAGACCGTGCCTACCCTTCTGCACAACAAAACATAGCGACCTGACCGCGCCATCGACATCTCCTTACTCCTTCCTGCAACTCCTGTGTTTTCTACACATGCAATAACCCGCGCGGGACGATGGGGCTCCAAGAAAGATGGAACGGTTTTAGCGCCCGGCACCCCGAGTCAGTCGGTCGATTGCAGGCGTTGATTGTCAAAGTCGAACCTTACGTTCCGCCCATCAGTACGTTTATTCTTCGCAATTACTAGTGGGCATCGGTTGTCATGTAGTTCGGATAGTCACTTGGATATTCGTGCGATTTGCAGATTGCCGTCTTAATCACGTGATTAAGCTTCTCCAATCTTGCCAATCTGACTATCTTACTACCATCGCATGCACACGCCTAATCTACCTTTGCTGACTTGACATCTTGCATCCTAGACTTCATCACCGTTCACTATAGCTACTTTATCGCCACGACTGTCGTGGGGGCGGCCATCTTCTGGGGGGCTTCTTCCCCACCGAAGAGCATCAGCTGGTGGGACTCCTTGTTCATGACAATGAGTGCTATGACCGGCTCTGGTCTCAACACGGTCAACGTCAGTCAACTCACGACGTTTCAGCAGCTTGAGTTGATGATCTTGATGATGATGGGCAGTCAAGTTCTGGTGTCCTACTTCACAATCGCTTTCCGGAAGCACATCTTTGAGAAACGCTTCGAGGACATTGTGGAGATGGAGCGGGAGAAGAGGAAGAAAACTTCGCAGATTGGCTCTGTAGTCGGCATGACCGGTGCCATGTTCGGCCTGCCTGTGATGTCGTCCTTTGGCAAGGGCCGTAAGCCGCGGTCCATCAAGCGCAAGAGCGATCCAGGTCCGGAGGCGACCAACATTGCCCTCGAAGACACATCAGCTCTCAACCCACAAAGGCTATCGGCTGGGAGGAGTCAGCAACACGTTGGCTTCCTCGAACCTATTCGAGAAGGCAAGTCCCTGGACGAACCGCCCGATGGAGCGACCACTGGACACTCCATCTACCAAGTACATTCTCATCAGTCTCACCAAAGTGGATCCACAAGACGAAGGCCTCTATCGATAGACTCAAAGACAGCCGCAGGTTTCAATTTGCGGACATTTGTATCGGAACAAAAAACCAACATCGGCAAAAAGGGACAATTCTTCAACCTATCATCCGACGAACGAGAGTACCTCGGTGGTGTTGAGTACCGTTCACTCAAGTTCCTCTCCTTTTTTGTTATATCCTACTTCCTGCTCTGGCAACTCCTTGGCGCCATCACCCTCGGTGCCTATATGTGGCACTATGAGGCCGACGCTTGCGCCGTCAACGACCAGAATTGTTTCTGGGCCGGAGCTTTCCTTGCGGTTTCCGCGTACAGCAATTCTGGCTTCACCCTGTTGGATGCGGGCTTCATACCTTTCCAAGACTCGTACTTCATTCTTACTGTCGTTACCATCCTATCGCTGGCAGGCCCGGCGGCTTTCCCCGTCTTCATTCGACTTCTGATCTGGATAATGTCGACATTGCTGAATATCTTTTCCAAGGATAAAGAGTATGGTGTCTGGAAAGAGGGGTTTGACTTCATTTTAAAGTTTCCCCGGCGTGTCTATACGAGCATGTTCGCTGCAAGAGATACCTGGATGTTTGTGCTTACATTCGGCGGGTTTGTGTGTCTCGATTGGGTCTTGATCTTGATTCTCAGCATTGGCAATCCGACAATGGACGCGATACCTCTTGGTCAGCGAATCTTCATTTCTCTGTTCGAAGGTTTCTCGATCCCTTCGGGAGGATACGCGATCGTGTCTCCGTCTGGGATGTAGTAAGTGCAACGATTCGAAATATGTCCGAGACAATACTGACTCCGTACCAGCTTCGATGTACAGGTTCTTTGGCTCGTCATTTTCTACACTGCAGCCTACCCCCACATCATTACTATGCGCAAAACCAACGTCTACGAAGAGCGATCCCTGGGCATCTACGAGGGGGATCAAGCAGAAAAGGACCAACTCCACTCCCCTAGCAGCAGTGTTTTCGATATGGATGCCGAACTTCCAACCACGACGAACAACGCCGCCTGGGACGGGGCCTCGCAAACACCGTCGACCGCTAAGATTGCCGGAATCACTCGGCGCGGAACAGCCTTTGTAGGTCGTCAAGTTCAACGCCGCATGACAGCCTTCCAAGGTGTCGGTGTCGCCCACAGACAAGCACCACCGCCACCCAATCCACTCCGCAGGGCCACCACCATGGACTTTTCCAAAGCTTCTCTTCACTCGCTTAACGGCCATCCGGCGAACGGGCCGCCAAGTCTACTCTCGCAACAGGTGCGCGGTCAGCTCAGTCACGACGTGTGGTATGTTTCGCTGGCGCTGTTCTTGATCACGCTCATTGAGACGCATCACTCCATCACCGAGCCTGTCACCTACAGCGTATTTAACTTCATGTTCGAAATCTTGTCCGGATACACCAACATCGGAATCTCTATCGGCCTGCCGGATCAGTCGTATAGCTTCAGCGGAGGCATGTACACGGGAAGTAAAATCATCATGATCCTGGTCATGTTGCGTGGGCGCCATAGAGGTCTGCCTGTGGCCTTGGATCGCGCTGTTCGGTAAGTAACTCACCCACATGCACCCACATGGTACCCTTATCTTAGGCTTGAGCTTTACTAACTCGTTTCACAGGCTGCCCGGGAAGAAGCTCGCCCAAGAGGAAGACGAAGATGCCGAGATCCGGAGTCTGGGTCCTTTCTAACAACCTTTGATATACATTCTTTTTGCCCGTTTTAGCGAACCAGTTAGGCGGAACCTCTTTTTTCATCTATAATTTCTAAAATAAGCAGTTGATTAGCTGGACGATTGGATTGGAGTTGGACAGTTAGCACATACCCCTCATAGACTAGACTTGTCTGTATTTTTCTTTAAATGTCATTCTTGACCTGGAGTCTTACGAATTCAGGTATTTCGCAATAATACCGCTTCTGTTTCGTTATTGTGGATTGAATATACCCCCGTTTTTTTGAGACCTCTTTGGTGCAGTATGCACTGTGAGTCCCCTTGTCTACTTCTCGGCCTGTGGAGTGTACGGCACCGAGGCGATGGATAGCGGCGTAATGCAAGTCGATCCAGGTGGTGTCGCACTTGCGACTGCAAAGACTCTCGACGATGATGGACAACAGTGGTGCGGAAAGGTCAAGTTTGACAGTGTGCGGGCAAACACGAATCATAAGGTTGCCGAACTGTGGTCGCGGGGGTGGGGAAGGAAAGTAAGCCTACTTGGAGTGATGAGCAACAGACAATAAAGAGAGCCATGTACGTACATCATTAGGCATTCAGCAACTCACCGGTACGGCCATACCTCCCAATTCCTATGTCATTCTTCTGTAAATACTCCACCGGATGCTGATGATCCTCCACATAACCCGCACCCCCTACAGCTTTATAATACCCAGCCAACTTCAAGATATCATCAGGCAGCCTCCTCGCAACCTCCAACGGCGTGCTCAAAACCTCATCTTGATCCTGACGGAAGTAGTCTCGCTGACCAAACACCGCAAACAGCGTCCTCAGCGCATCGGGATCAGTAGGCTCACAAACATTCTCGCCAGCACCATGATACGTCGATCCCAAAGTGACCAGCGCAGACCCAGGCTCCATTTCCGCGTACGTGCATTCTTCCCTCTTAGGCGCACGGTCGGGCCCCCAAAGATGGCTGCCCGGGATCACTGCGGTGGCACCGTTCTTGAACGTGCACTTGGAGCCCGCAACGAGGACGCCTATCATGGGCGTGAACAGCGGGTTCGAAGCATCGGGTCGCGTTTGGTAGGCTATCTGGTCGCGGTGCAGCGGCTGCGGCTTTGCACCGGGAACGAGTCGGAGAGCTACGGTCGAGGCGAGCATGTAGCCACTCTTTTGGGCCATTAGGGTCTCGCCGGTGTAGGAGGCGTATTCGTCGCTGAGGAAACGGTCCATGATTCCTTGCCAGGTTGGAAGGCGCATTATTTGGATGAGTTGGTCGGGCATCTTGCCTAGAAGTCCCTGCCATGTGGTACGTAGTGGTCAATGGCCTGTGTTGGGGGGAGGGTAGGATAGGGCGAACTTACGTACACACGTTGGGAGCCCTCTGGGAAGAAATCGGCCCCTAGCTCAGTATGGGTTGCTTTGGAGTCGTATGTCTTGCGGCCGTGCATAAAAGGCTCGACTGGATTTGTCTTAGTGGATTGTGATTGTAAGCTTGGTGGGTAATGTCGCTCACTCGTATCCATGCACTCTTTCAACAGTTCCGAAGATATAAAGTTGGACACAATGACACCGCCATCACGGACGATGATGTCGCAGATGGCAGAAAGTGGTTCAGAAGCGTCGATGGTGGTGAGTGACGGCGCCATTCTACAATGATCTCAGGTATCGGTACGAAGGAATGAATAGTCACAATCGGCGTTACGTGTTCGCGGGGGGTTCTTGCTCGAGTTTCAGACTTGACATTACTTTACGAGATACGAGTGTTCGGAAAAAGATAACAGAGATACGGGGTGGATAGGGCGAGATGTGCGATGATAAGCGTGATAAGGCGACGTGATTGGTTGCGTTTCGTCAGCCAGCCCCCCGCATTCTCTCTCCAAGTAACAATTTGGCCGGCACTAGAGTAATACTACTGATGATTGTGGTAGGTAAAGGAGAAAGATGCTGTTTAGATAACGTGCTGACTAGCGCCAAGGCAACAGGATCGAAAATTCCGGTAGGTGAGGGAGAAATATGCTGTTTCAATTGATTTATGCCCAACGCTAACCAAATATTCTGGCAGGCGAGGGAAAAAGATGCTATCCAAGTTACTAGAGCACATATCTCTGGGACCGAGTACGTCGTCAAATGTTGGGGTAGTCTTGGTACTCACAATCTTGGTTGGAACCTTGTGATGGATCGTATAAGGCTCATAGCATTTATTTCCTCTACTCTGTACCATGCGTGCTGATACTGCAATACAATATGTCGAACGCTACAGAGGACAACTCCAAAAAGGATATCGAGGTCAGTTAGCCCTGCTAGAGTATCAATGAGTTCAGTCACTGACACGAGTTCAGGTATCATCCGATGGTGTTGAACTTGACGTGGCGGTTGGAGAGGCCCGTAACACGGGGAATAGCCTCGAGAGTTCCGTTCGCGATGCAGTTAATCATCGGCGACTCAACCCTCGTCAGATCCAGCTGACTGCCATCGCCGGATCAATAGGCGCGTAAGTTCACCCTAAGCAACCAGAAAACTATCGGACCGATCGTTAACGTAAGATCAGGAATTTGTTCGTCGCCATAGGGTCCGGAGTAATGTCTGGTCCTCTCTGTCTGCTGTTGGCATTCCTCTTTTGGGTCACAGTCGTCTTCAGTGTCGCCCAATGCCAGCAAGAGATTGTTACCATGTGGCCGCTAGATGGAGCGTTCATCCGGCTCGCAGGTCGCATGGTTGATCCGGCACTTGGAGTCGCAGTGGGTTGGAACCACTTCTTCGCGCAAACGTCGTATGTGATTTTCGAGGCGACCATAATCAACACCATCATTGCGTACTGGGGCTACGACGAGTCGCCCGCGATTATGATATCGGTTTCTTTGGGAGTATACCTGGCCATTAACATCTGGCGAGCAGATTTGTTTGGTGAAGCAGAGTGTATGTGAACCGAATCTCTCCTGTAAATCATCCAAATCGATCCCTTGCTAACTTTGATGCAGTTTGGCTCGCCCTAGGAAAAGTGCTCCTCGCTACAGGCCTCATGATCTACACCTTCATCACTATGCTTGGCGGAAATCCCATCCACGATCGATTTGGCTTCAGATACTGGAAGAATCCAGGAGTTTGGGCCGGTGATTCAACTTCCACACGTCTCGAGTCCTTCTTGAATGCCGTCAATGTAGCTGGCTTCGTGATCACCGGACCGGAGTACATCTCCATGATCGCAGGAGAAGCTCGTGATCCGCGACGAACAGTGCCTAGAGCGTTCCGAACCATCATCCATCGACTCGTTATTTTCTTCATGGGTGGCGCGCTCTGTGTCGGGATCCTCGTTCCATACAACGACTACACACTGACGAATGGATCGGCCGACTACGCTGGAACTTCGCCTTATGTAATTAGCATGCAGCGCCTTCGCATTCCTGGTCTACCTGATGTGGTCAACGCAGCACTCATCACCGCCGTCGTCTCAGCCGGAAACGCATTCACCTTTGGTGCCTCTCGCAGTTTGCATGCCCTCGCCATCGACGGCAAAGCACCCGGTTTCCTACGCCGTTTGAACAGGAACGGAGTGCCGTACGTGGCCGTCGCCGTCGTCATGACGCTTTCTTGCTTGGCTTTTCTCGCGTTAGGGTCCGGCAGTGCAAAAGTTCTCAACTGGATCCTCAATTTCTGCACCGCAGCTACAATGTTGAACTGGGCAATCATGGCCGCGACATGGCTACGATTCAACGCGGCTATGAAAGCCCAGGGAATCGACCGGAAGACTTTCCTCACGAATCCGTCGCGTTTCCAGCCATATGCGGGGTGGTGGGCGTTTTTCTGGGCGTCCGTGTTCCTGTGGGTTCAAGGATATGCGGTGTTCTTGCATGGAAATTGGAATGTTGCGACGTTCATTTTCAACTACGGTATAGTAAGTCAATGACCTTACACACATATACAAGTTCTACTGCTAACAAAATGGCCAGATTGCTCTTGCAGGGGGCATTGGGATCTACTGGAAGATAATGAAACGCACACCGTTCTACCGATGCGAGGACGTCGATCTCTCTTCGGGACTTGAACACTTTGAGAAACTGACGGAGTACTATAAAAACGAGCGAGAGGCTGCTCCTGAGACGCTCAAGGACAAGATTATAGCAAAGATCTTTTGATAAAGTCCTGTATTCGTTAAGAAATTTTGTTGTAGAAATAGACTTGCGTGAGATTCTTTGCTCTGACCTCGGGAACCGAAAAGGGCCCAAGTCTTGTTCATTACTCTAAGAGTGCAATAATTAAGAAGTGATTAAAGAACAGATGAAATGGACGGTGCGACGATGGAGATGATAGCGAAACTTGAGAGTGAAGTGAGGTTAATCTGCGCTAGGCTTCATTTGCATAGCGTGTTTTCGTCGCTTCCACTAGATATTGAGGCGTTGAGACCCATGTGTTGAGACTGGATGCCCCTCACAGGTCTATCGAATAATCCATAATACGTTTACATCTTTACTCCTTGAGGAAAGCCAAGATTTGACTCCCCAATAGCTGACCGATATCTAGCCAGTTCAGCAGTTGTCTAGTCGACATGAAAGTCACGATCTAGAGCCATTAGGAGGCTCATTTCCGAGTCCACCGGCTGGCAACATACAGCTAACTTGCTGAAATAAATTCAGTTCTTCTGATATTGTGTATAAACGAAAAGAAATCGCACATAAGCCGGTCTCGAGGTGTTGATAGAAGGAGCATTAGGGATAATTTGTTTTATTGTCGGCGCTACTATGTCATATAAATCAAGATTCGGCGCTCCGCTCTCGTAAGTTGCGATATCGACTGCAGCCTACAGCTAATAACAAACAAGCAATGAAGAGATCACAGATGAGAGGGACATGCAACTTTCTTGACACACACTTTTTTTTCTTAGTATTTTACTTACTTCCTACCATATCATATCACCAACTTACCAGAAGCATAGATGATAAAAACCAGGCAGACATATCGACACCATTTCCGATAAACCGTCTACGCACCCTGACACCAGCACTTACCCGGCACACACGTATTCTTAGCACGGTAATTATGAATACCGATCGCATGGCGACCAAGGTCCACATCACGACCTCGTCCACGAGTCTCGTCATCCTCGAACAACTTCTCCTCACCCTCCTCCACCTTCAAGCACGGTCCAGACCTAGACGTCATCTCCATAACTCGTGACACATACTTCACGCGGGCATCGTTCGCAGTCAGCGTTGCGTGGTCGTGCGGCGGCGTCACTGATGTGGAGGTGAAGCGTGGATGCAGACCATGTTTGTTAGGGAGGCCGTGCCCGTAAAGGGAGCCGGGGGAAGATGCTGCTGCGACAGAGTCGTCGAGGGAGGTGTAGTAGCTGTCTAGCTCGGCGTCAGCGGCTGGGGTGTCGAGGTGTGGGAGTAGGGGGAGGGTGTGGATGAGGGTGTGGGTGTGGGGGTCGAAGTCGGAATCTTGGTCCGCAGAGACATGGTTATCGAAGGATGGAGATTGGGATGGGCTTGCCATTGTGGTTTTGGTGATTGAGTTTGTGTTGTCTAAAAACATGAGAAAGATGGTGGTTTTTGTCATAGCTGTGTACGTTGTGTGATGCGTATACAGTGTCGATGTGTGATATCTCAGAGCATTGTTCGGAATCTCACATATCGAGCTCACGTCATTGAATTGTGTAGAACAGGACAGCATTGCTGTCATTACGTTTGTCGCATATGTCAAGTATACAGACGTAGTTGTACATGTCGTCTTCCCCATACCTTAGATTTTAACGGCTACGCCATCTGCTCGTTCAGCCGGCGGCATCCTCTCCCAATCTGCATCCGTCAACAATGAAGTTTGCAGCGGCCTACTATCTCCAAAAACCTTGAACCACTGCACAATGAACGGGAAGTCTGAAAGATCCAAGTCGTCGCTTTCCTTCAACGTCGCGCTCAGGCCTTTCATCGCATAGCATACCATAGGTCCTCTCCAGTCTATCTTCGGCTTGAGAGGGTTGGCAGCTTTATTAGGCTTTGAACCATCAGCGAGGAAATTGTCCCGGTAGCGTACGCGGATGGTGTGGTGCAACTGTTTTCCTAGCACAGGGTTGTTGTGGATTCGTCGATGGTCGATGTCTTCCTTATCATCGGCTATTTGGTGTTCTGTTAGATCGGGAACTTCCTCGTAACGTCCGTCGACTTCTTGGAGGTTGAACTTCAGCCATACAAAGCGGGGTTTGGACTCCGCGGGCTCGAACAGTATTGCTCGGCGGAAGAAGGTATTAGGGGATGCCGGTGTTGGACGATCTTCAAGACGGATGGCCTTTGCGCTACCGCACAGCAGTTTATGTTTTGGCCACCCGCTTTTCTGGCAGTCGCGGGTGCAGTATCGGCTTTGTGAACAGGCGGAACAGCGCTGAGTGGCTGTGTTGTTGCATATCTCGCAGAGGGTACCCGCCATTTTGGTCGGCACTTGAAGCGATGCTCGATTGGGACAGGATGCCGGAAATATGGGTCCGCTGTAGATAAAAAGGTGCAAAATGAAGCCGCGCCTCGCTGCGAATCTTGGAGGAGCAATAACACCGAAGTAATTGTGGGCGTGGAGCGGCGATAGATATTTGTACCTACCGCGATACAAGCTCACCAAGCTTCAAAAGAATGATATCATTGTCCCACCGACAGGGGTCGTTCCGAGAAGCGAGGACAGGGGTACATTTGGCCTTTCACAACGTCAATTCATGGCCGGATATCTTGCTTGCACGGTGCGGTGCACAGCGTCTTCGGTATTCAGAGGGGTGCGAAGCCAGGCCGCGCCGTCCAGGGCGATAAACACCGAACAGCCATGTTTGAACGGCAAAGTGATTGAATTTCAGTCATCATCCCTGCGTTTGTTTCGAGAGTCGGGCCTCATCGAAACGGGAGTTGATCATCATCTCGCCGGGTTTGACGTGTCACATGCGGACAATTGAAGACGAGATTGGCGGTCAGGTGGACGTCTTCGGGAACTGCAAGCAACTACATACTAGGTGGTATGCACGATAGGTATGAGCAGAGAGGCAGGCCACGTTTGACGTGACGACGTAAAGAGCTAGAAGTCGAGCCGGGACTGCGCAGTGTCAGCGCGTCGCTCGGAAGTTTGCGGTGTGCGAAGATCTCCCGCTCCTAGGGTAATGCACGATTTCTCCATACCGCACCGTGTATGTAGGTAGGTAGGTATGCGGTCTGTACCTCGACAGAAGTTGAGGCTCCAACGGTAAGCGAGTCTGGCGGCCGGTGTACCACATAAGCACACTTGGCTGCTGGGGGGCGTGACTGGCGACTGGCTTGTGGCGACGAGCACGACGACACCCCGAGCCGCGACCTTTGTACCTATCCTCGACGGGCCCTCTGGCTGCTCGACGGAATGAGGCTCTGCGTGCGTATGAGATGCCCCACCCGAAGGACCTCGGGCTGCAGCGGCGCCGGAACTACTGCACCCTCTTTTTTCGATAGTCGAGTCGAATTCGCCATCCCGGCTCGCCGTCTCTCGAGCCCTCGTTTGGATCACAATATACAATACATGTGCACGCGCGATCCCGCGCTGCCTTCTGCCCGCCTCCATGCCCCTTTGGTGACCTCTGTCTCTCCCCCGGGCCTTCTCCGACGCCTCCGCTGTCACTCGTTCACGCGAATCCACTCCGGCTCTTGGCACTTGCGTCGCCCTTGCCGCCCATCTCCCACCAGTGCGCCTCTCGCGCCCCGGCTGCCCTCCACTACTCGAGCACGATAGCACCTACCGATGTCGCCTTCCCCCGACTTTTCTGCGACTGCCAACTGCGATTGAGACGCCGTACTGACTGCACACGCTTCTGGCAGCCACGAACGCGACGACGGCAGGCGCTCTCCAGGGGCGGGAAAGAGCCATCGGCCGCGCTCGGCCGCCGCAGGTCAGCAAGAGCAGGGACGACGGGGCGCTGGAGGAGCTGATAAATGCAGCGTCGCTCGCCGGCCCCTCCTGAAGTGGCACACCACACCGACGACGCTGCCGCAGCGCCGGACTATGCGAATTCGCGCATCCGCGGCCAGCCCGGTGTAGAGAGATATTACAGGAACAGCCCGCGCACGAAAGAGGGGGAAAGCGGTGTATATGCGCCCCTGCGCCCGTCCGATCCGTCCCATCGCCCGCACGCCACCTCCAGACACGCCGCACCCCCCAGCCCGTCGAGCCCCAACATGTCTTCGAAGATGGCGCCGTTGCCCGCCAAGGACATCACACACGAGAGCATGGTGGAGGGCCATGTCGCGCGCCGGTGGTCGCGCATGCGGAACCCGTGGGCCGGCTCGCTGTACACGCTGGCCGCGACCCTGCTGGGCTTCGGAGCCCTGTTTCTGATGGCCCAGTCCTTTCTGACGCGCCAGCTGGACACCAAGGGCTGCGAAATGTCCTACATGCGGCCTTCCTTTGTAAAGTACGACGAGTTTGACACGGAACACACACGCTTCGCGAGCAAGTACTCGCTGTATCTGTACCGGGAGGGCATGATCGACGAGGACGTCCGCGTCCAAGGCGTGCCGGTGCTCTTCATCCCCGGAAACGCCGGCAGCTACAAGCAGGTTCGCCCGCTCGGCGCGGAGGCTGCCGAGCACTACCAAAATGTGTACAGTCACGATGAGAGCGCGACCAAGGCAGGCAAGAGACCACTCGACTTCTTCACGGTAGACTTCAACGAGGACTTCACCGCATTCCATGGACAGACGCTGCTCGACCAGGCCGAGTACCTCAACGATGCCGTCACCTTCATCCTGTCCCTCTACCACACCCCATCACGGTCACAGCGCGACGCAGATTTACCCGACCCGACCTCCGTCATCATCGTAGGCCATTCGATGGGAGGCATGGTCGCCCGCACTATGCTCACTATGCCCAACTATCAATCGAAATCTATCAATACCATCGTCACGCTTGCCGCTCCCCACGCGAGGCCGCCAGTGTCTTTTGACGGAGACATCGTGCGCCTGTACAAGGGCGTCAACGATTACTGGCGACATGCCTATTCGCAAAAATGGGCCATTGACAATCCGCTATGGCATGTCACCCTCATCTCCATCGCCGGCGGTGGCTTGGACACCATCGTGCCTTCCGACTTCGCAAGCCTGGCCTCGCTGGTACCGGAAACCCACGGCTTCACCGTATTCTCGTCCGCGATGCCCAATGTCTGGACTGGTATGGACCACCTGGCCATTACATGGTGTGACCAGGTCAGGAAGAGCATTGTACGCGCCCTGTACGATGCGATTGATGTTTCGAGGCCGACGCAGACTGTGCCTCGCGCAGAACGCATGCGCGGGTTCAAGAGATGGTTCCTCACGGGCCTTGAAGATATTGCGGAGAAGACCTTGCCTCACAAAGAAGCGAAGACGCTCCTTACTTTGGAAGAGGACAGCGCCATCGTTCCGTTGGGAGAACGGTTAGTCCTGCGTAGTCTTGGGCAAGATCCGCAAAGGCCGAAGGCTCATCTCCTTCCTGTCCCGGCGCAGGGGTCGACCGAAGCCAACAAGTTCACGCTGTTGACAAACGAAAGACTGGACGCGCTAGGAGAATACGGCAGGCTCGAGGTACTCTTCTGCAGTGTCTTCCCCCATCAAACTGGTCAAGCTGCCGCACTCTTCCAGATGAACATGGACCTCTCCGAAGACAGCCCCGGATCGACGAGGCTAGCTTGCAAGAATGCTGCGTCAGATGCGATTGCGCTCCCCTCTTCTACTAAGCATTCCACTTTCCCGTTCCGGACGGACGACCAGCCCTTCTCCTATCTACAATACGACTTGGAGGACCTTTCCGAGCATCAATACGTGGCGGTTGTTGACAAAGCCTGGGACCACAGCAGTGGATGGGTCGTCGCTGAGTTCAGCAGCACCGATGACTCTCTCCACCAAGTCGATATGGGACTGCAGCGCCTGTTAACGGCTGGACTGAGCATACATCTTCCAGCGCAGCGTCCTCTAGTCACGGATATCAAGGTGCCAGCCTTCCAATCAAGCCTACTTGCTTATACGATCCACATTCAACATCAGGCTTGCCGCACAGAGGGGCTGTTCGCCCCTCTGCTGCGACAGTACATCAGCGATGTCCACGAAAGCAAATTCTTCGTCAATGTCGAGCATGCAAGCATCAACCTGCACGGTGTCGCTCCCTACATGCCGCCTCCCTTCCTCGCGAAGCACCCTTCGAACGGGCTATCTCTCCAAGTATGGATGGATCCTACCTGCAACAGCAGCGTAGACATCACAATGAAGGTCGACGTTCTGGGCAGTCTAGGAAAGCTTTGGATGCGATACCGCATCGTCTTCGCGGCGTTCCCAATACTCATAGTTGCCCTCGTTCTCCGTCAGCAATTCATGGTGTACGATGAGTGTGGCATCTTCATGAGCTTTGCTGAAGGTCTGAACGAGTGCATCAAATCATCTCTTCCACTCGCCTTGGCTGCCTTGACGTTCCTCTCCATATCACTCGGAAGCCGTCCCCCATCAACATGGCCAGCCAGCATCGCCTCGGGCAACGCTAGCGACGCCTTCAGCTATACCGACCACGAGATGTTGCTTGGTCTGGACGACAATTTCTTCTGGTTTTTGATACCGTTGTTTGGGCTCATGTGCGTAGCCATCTGTGTCGCGCTCAACTACGTCATGGTTGGGATCATCTATCTGATCGCCATGGTATATGGACTTGTCTCGTCCTCGACATTGCGGAATGATGAGAACAAACGGTCGCCTGCAGCATTCGCCGTGGCATCGCCTAGGCGGCGCGTGGTCACAACCTGCGTTTTGCTGTCACTGGTCTCCACGGTCATCCCGTACCACTTCGCTTACATTGTGCTCTGCATTGTACAAATCGCGACCTGCGTGCGTGGATGTCGTCTCGCGAAGGAATCCGTAAGTGACGACCCCACGGCTCTCCTGCCAACGAATGCTGACGATTCACAGCGGTTGGATGCGAACTACAATTTCTACAACTACGCGCACTCCATCCTTATCCTCATGGTCTGGATTCTGCCCATCAATCTTCCCGTGCTTGTTGTCTGGATACGGAATCTCACAGTCCATTGGCTCACGCCTTTCTCGTCACACCACAACATACTCTCCATTATGCCCTTCATCCTGCTTGTCGAGACGTTGAGCACCGGCCGCATGGTCCCCCGCGTACAGTCGCGATACCGCGTCCTCACCAACGTTCTTCTCTTTTCGATTGCCGCCTACGCAGCCATGTATGGCGTTACGTATGCGTATGTTTTACATCATCTTGCCAACATCCTCTGCGCCTGGCTCGTGGCGATACATTTTGATGTGTCGTCCATGTCGATCAAGCGCATCAGCGACATGGTCGAGACGAGCATGGATTCCGGCAGCGACGTCAAAAAACAACCCTGAGCAACTGTCTCTTGACTTGTTCACCTGGATACCCTATTAGAATATAGACGAAATATTTCTACACTTGTGCGTTGGGTTGCACATGGCTGCTCGAGGGCGCAGAAGACGGCCTTTTTTCCTTCTTGATTTTCCCGCGGAGCATTAAGCATTCCAGCATTAGGGCACACAGCGGCGTTTGGCGACGAATGCATTTACCGGGCAGTTAATAGTCTAAACGCATTTCCGGTTACGGTCGCGGAGTTTTGGATCCTTTAGCTTCGCACTTTTTGTATACCCTGGTGCCCTTGTACGGCGTAGGTCTGGCACCTTTGGTGGACGGGGCTTGGATAAAGATGGATGGTGTTGGTTGTCTTGGTTGGTGCATTGGGGGCACGGGGGGCATGTCATGACGGATACATACGGTTATAAGTAATGTCTGTACGACTAGTTGGACCGAGACGGACAGAGGGGAGATCTGTCTGTGGGAGCGTGGAGTCGAGGAAGAGAGGAGACAGCCAAGGGACTTGTGGAATAGACGGAGAGAATCGTGTATATAGTAATCGAAGTCTTGTTTTGATCCGTATCTTTTGGTACTTGCATTGCTGGGCACGCACTCCCAATCATTCGAGAGCAAGATGCACACGAACCCACTTTCCACTTCCCGGTGAAGTGAGCAAGACGCGCACGAACGAGTGTGGGTCCTCCCGTCCTCCCGTCCTGTCGTCCTTTGTTGCGTGCAGCATGGATGAGCACACGCACGAGCACGTCCGCCACGCCACTGCCATGGCATGGCAGGTCCATGCGCGTCACACCGCTGATGGGACGGACGGATCGGTATCCCTCGCATGGCCAACATCGCCCTGCCACGGGCCACCCTATCCCAATAGGTGGTAGGAGACTCTCTCTAACACTAAAACTCTGTGGCTAGTACGTGGCTGATATGGTGCACTTGATCTTGATTGGGGCAGAATAGGGTGGTCCGTGGCAGGGCGATGTTGGCCATGCGAGGGATAAGCGTACTGTGGGGAAGTCTGGGGCTGGGTCTGGCACGGATGGGGTAGATAGCGATAACGACGACGTGTGTAGGGGATGTGGTGTGGTGCGGTGCGGTGTGGTGTGGTGTGCAGGTGCGATGAAATAGAGGATGGGTATATGGGATGTGCCCTTGGGTTAATAAGTTAGTGGGTTATTGATGTTTGCTGGCTGTTGGGAGGCGGTCGACAAAGACGATTGATTTGAAAATCAAAAAAAAAAAAGGATTCGATAACTGAGAAGATGAGATGTTGAAAGGGGGATGAGGAAATGTGTCTCGACTTATTGAGACATGCAGGTGATGACATATGATGAGACGCTGGTTGATGAAAGCACAGTTGAATCTGGAGTGAGTTTGAAAAGATATTTTGCAGACATGATGTGATGAGATGGAATGTCGTGCGAGACTTGACTGTGATGGGCTTGGTGTAAGCCCGTGAACGGGCTAGATGGGAAGATATTAAAAGAGTTGTGGTCAGTCGGTCTCGGTGATCAACGGGAATATCAGGACGATCAAAAGCAGGACGGAGCGTCTGGAGATGTCTCGGCCGGCTACGCCCCCAATCCACCAATAATAGACCATACTATGCAGGGCTGCGTAGTGTACCACCTATGTATGGCTGCCACTGTACATCAGCAAAGGTTCCGGGGAAAGTGGCAAAGTACCCGCAAAGGCAAATTTACAAGAGAATGTACGCGGCAGAAACAGAAGGGACTTTGGGGGGTTGGGCCTAGAGCTGGGAGAGCTGCACGGGATCGGCGTTCATGATTGTTAGAGGCCCGGGACATTGTGAATTCTGATGCAGGCCGGGGGGCGTTTTGAAATGCGTGACTCGAAGAGGCAACTGCGAGTAGTGCGATCCTCGGGGGAGAGTGGGAGGACACTGTTTCTTCTTTTTTGACCCCCATCTGGCATAGGTGGTAGGATGTAATCGAAGCAACCCGATACGCCGGCCGGGGTCGTCGTTTGAGGATCGAGAGGCGGTCAGTCCCTTCAGCCACGGGTCGCCACCGAACAGGAACGAAGGTGTGTAAGAGCCATCTATTTTGAATGGAATCCGGCCGAATTGGAAAGGCTAGGAGCGGTCCATTACTATCACCTCAACAGCATCCTGACCAGCACTTTGAGTGGGAATAATAAATGGGAACAGTACCAGCGTGGCAAGCCACAAGGAGTGCAGAAAGCGGCAAGTGTCAGTGTTTTGCAAGGCTGCCAAGGGACCCATCTGTCCGTGCGTCTGGCCGGGCTTATCTTATCCGCTAGCGAAAAAAAGTTCTTGTGGGCTTCATATTTAACACAGCCCGCCCCTCCATTTGCTTTCTCACTTTCCCCCCACCTACCTGACCGCCCTACGGCTTCCCTTTTTCTCTTCTGTTTCTCCCGGCCTCTACGACGCCGTCTGCAAGCTCTTGCGCTTACAGTCTCTGAGATACCCCGCTAGATCATCTAGCTTTTCCTTCCGGTCTCCCCCACCAGACCGCTCTTTTCTGCCGCTTTGTCTGCTTCTCTCGGGAATCGACTCAGCCCTCCCTCCGCGTCCAGTACACGGAAGAATCTAGTATATCTGGCATAATGGCTCCCGCCGCTACTGCCGCACACACGGCGAAGAACGTCAAGGCCGAGAACTCGAAATCCGTCAAGGTGCTCGAGGAGCTGCTAGGCAAGCTCACCATCTCCAAGGCCCAGGACGAGATCAATGCCGCCTCGCTTGATCTGGCCACCTTCATCAACGGCGACATTGAGGAAGGCGATGCGCCCACAGCGTGAGTTGAACCCCCGAGCCGGGCCGCGGTTCGCCACCCCGCACTGCAGCCTGCTGATAATTCTGCAGCGCCGTCTCGCTTCTGCGAAAGCAGCTGAGCAACAAGAAGGATGCGACGGCCCGTGAGCGTGCCCTCGACGCCATCCGCGCCATCGCCCAGCACTCCACCATCTCGCCCGCCGTCGAGCCGTACCTTGTCGAGCTTCTCCCCAACACACTCAATGCCGTCTCCGACAAGATGGTCCCGGTCAAGAACGCCGCCCAGTCCGCGTCCGAGGCCATCGTCTCCGCTGCGAACCCCAACGCCGTCAAGGCCATCATCCCCCACATCATCCACTCCCTCACAAATACGCTCAAGTGGCCCGAGAAGATGACTTGCTTGAAGCTCATCGAGATCCTCGTCAAGAGCGCGCCTGCCCAGCTTGCCTACCGTGTGCCCGACTTGATTCCCGTCATTTCCGGTGCCATGTGGGACACCAAGCCTGAGGTCAAGAAGACCGCCTACGCCACCATGGAGAACATCTGCGCTCTCATCTCCAACAAGGATATCGAGCGCTTCATTCCTGAGCTCATCAAGTGTATCGCCAAGCCCGAGAACGTCTCCGAGACCGTTCACTTGCTCGGTGCCACCACCTTCGTCACTGATGTCCACGAGCCCACCCTCGCCATCATGGTGCCCCTCCTTGAGCGTGGTCTTGTTGAGCGTGAGACTGCCATCAAGCGTAAGTCGGCCGTCATTGTCGACAACATGTGCAAGCTCGTCGAGGACCCGCAGATTGTCGCCGCCTTCTTGCCCAAGCTGATGCCCGCGCTTGAGAAGAACTTTGATACTCTCGCCGACCCCGAGGCCCGTGAGAAGACCAAGCAGGGTCTTGACACCCTCGTCCGTGTTGGTGCCGTGGAGAACGGCAAGGCTCCCGAGATCTCCAAGGACAGTGACATCGCCACCGTTGCCGGCCACCTCAAGGCTGCCCTGCCCAAGTACGAGGACAAGTTTGAAGTCGTCGTCAACTACGTTGGTGCCATCGGTGGTCAGCTCATTGACGAGAAGGCCTACGATGCTTCTGAGTGGGTCACCAACGCTGCTGCCTTTGTTGCCGTCATCACCGGCGATGACAAGGCCAAGGAGGTCATTGAGGCTCTCCGCAAGAGTTCCATCCCCGGCGCTGCTGCCGCGAACGAGGTCGAGCCCGACGAGGAGGAGGGTGAGGATCTGTGCAACTGCACCTTCAACTTGGCCTATGGTGCCAAGATCCTGCTCAACCAGACCCATCTCCGTCTGAAGCGTGGCCAGCGTTACGGTCTTCTCGGTCCCAACGGTTCCGGCAAGACCACCCTCATGCGTGCCATCAACAACGAGCAGGTCGAGGGTTTCCCCAAGCAGAACGAGGTCAAGACTGTCTACGTCGAGCACGATCTCGACTCCGCCGATACGGAGCAGACTGTCATCGAGTGGACAATGAAGAAGCTCTCGAGTGTCGGCATCACCACCGCCCAGACCGAAGTCGAGAACACTCTCGTCGAGTTCGGTTTCGACAAGGAGCAGCTCTTTGGCCCCATCACTGCCCTCTCCGGTGGCTGGAAGATGAAGTTGGCTCTTGCCCGTGCCGTCTTCGAAACCCCCGATATCCTGCTTCTCGACGAGCCGACCAACCACTTGGATGTCAAGAACGTCAAGTGGCTCGAGGACTACCTGACCAACTCGCCTTGCACGTCCATCGTCATCTCTCACGACAGCAAGTTCTTGAACAACATCATCCAGCACGTCATTCACTACGAGCGTTTCAAGCTCAAGCGTTACCGTGGTAACCTCGACGCGTTCGTTAAGCGCGTGCCCTCCGCCCGCTCATACCACGAGCTCAGCGCCTCCGACATGGAGTTCAGGTTCCCTGAGCCTGGTTTCCTCGAGGGTGTCAAGACCAAGGCCAAGGCCATCGTTCGTGTCTCGAACATGACCTTCCAATACCCTGGCACGTCCAAGCCGCAGATCTCCGATATCAACTTCCAGTGCTCTCTCGGCTCCCGTATCGCTGTCATCGGTCCCAACGGTGCTGGCAAGTCTACGCTTGTCAACGTCTTGACCGGTGAGCTCATTCCGACCTCCGGTGAGGTGTACCAGCACGAGAACATTCGTATTGCCTACATCAAGCAGCATGCTTTCGCTCACATCGACCACCACTTGGACAAAACCCCCTCCGAGTACATTCAGTGGCGTTTCCAGACTGGTGAGGACCGTGAGACCATGGACCGCGCCAACAAGATCGTCACCGAGGAGGACGAGAAGGCCATGGACAAGGTCTACATGGTGGAGAGCACCCCCCGTCGTGTCATCGGTATCAACTCGCGTAGGAAGTTCAAGAACTCCTACGAGTACGAGTGCTCCTTCGCTCTTGGTGAGAACCTGGGCATGAAGAACGAGCGCTGGACTCCCATGATGACTGCGGACAACGCCTGGTTGCCTCGTTCTGAGCTCCTTGCCTCCCACGGCAAGATGGTCGCCGACGTTGATCAGAAGGAGGCTCTCGCTTCCGGTCAGTTCCGTCCCCTGGTCCGCAAGGAGATTGAGGCCCACTGCGCCAACTTCGGTCTCGACGCTGAGCTTGTCTCTCACTCTCGTATGCGTGGTCTCTCCGGAGGACAGCGTGTCAAGGTTGTCCTTGCCGCCTGCTCATGGCAACGCCCCCATTTGATCGTTCTTGACGAGCCCACCAACTATCTCGACCGTGACTCTCTCGGTGCTCTGTCCAAGGCCATCAAGGCTTTCGAGGGTGGTGTCATCATCATCACTCACTCCGCCGAGTTCACTAAGGACTTGACCGAGGAAGTCTGGGCTGTCGTTGACGGAAAGATGACACCATCTGGTCACAACTGGGTGCAGGGTCAGGGCGCTGGTCCCCGCCTTGCTGAGAAGGGTGAGGAGGAGGAGAAATTTGATGCTATGGGCAACAAAATAGAAGGAGCCGCCAAGAAGAAGAAGCTCACTTCGTAAGTATTACCCAATTCACTACCACCAGAATATCGGCTAACCAATTCAACAGATCAGAAATGAGGAAGAAGAAGAAGGACCGTATGGCCCGCCGCAAGCGTGGTGAGGAGGTGTTCTCCGATGAGGATGACTAGATTTTCGGTGCTGAAAAGTTTTTCTTTCCCTGTTTGTTTAACGCTTAGACGAGCATGCATGTTATGTCTGGGTCGTTGTCTGGACTCCTCGGTATGATGATCGTAATGCAAGCAGGTCATGGGCGGCGTCTGGATACCAAAACAGTTTGATGGCGAGATTTCACGCGCCATTCTGTAAGTTCCTTCCGATTTCATAGAAGGTAGAGAATAGATCTCGATTCTACTTTAAATTGGACAAGAGTCTAAATTCTCTAGAGTGAGGATGGATACAACCGCGAAAATTATGCGGTTTCGTCCATTCAACGCGTGACACTTCCTCACTTAACTCTGGCACATCTGTATAAGCGATTCCCAACGTCTACCTTTCCCTATCATGGCATGGGAGACGCGGCGATGCACTTTTGTTTCTCTGTTAATATTTCTCCGCTCCTCTTCCCTTTGTAAAGTGCTCTCCTCGTAGTCTAGCTTTGTTTAGGCTAGCGTCTTATTAACCCCTTGCACGTGGGATGTTCCTAATAGAACACTACTTAGACTCTACATAATACATACCTGTGCTAATAAGGGAAAAAGGCTTTTCTCTCCTAGACGTAGACTAAGTCTTGCTCTGCGCTCGGTTGTGTGATAGATAGTAAGGTAACAAAGGCTTCGTGTTTCCTTAGAGGTTAGGATAGAGTAGATAGAGCGGTGTGATCTTGTTCAGGTTGAATGTAGTATACTACAGCATCGCATGATTAATGTAGTAGGCTGCTTATCAAAGCCGTACAGTAGATGTGTTAGTTTATCGTGTAATAGGAGGGTTTTAATAGTAGTTACTAGTGTTAGCTTTAGAGGCACTTCGTCGTTCGACCGGTAACTCTTAGGTAGCAGGGTTCTGGTGCGAGTTAGGAGGGTTTATAAAGTTTCGAATAGAGGTAGTAGGTAGTGCTTTTTATAGTAGACTTTCAAGGCTCTTGACATAGACTGTACAATTTTAGCAACTTATTGATACTATAGTAACTACTCTTAGTCGAATACTTATTTCTATCCCTCGCATGGCCAACATCGCCCTGCCACGGACTACCTTATTCTGCCTTAATCAAGATTAAGTACACTATATCAGCTACGTACTAGCTACAGAGTTTTAGTGTTAGAGAGAGTCTCCTATTAGTATAGGATAGGGTAGCCTGTAGCAGGGCGATGTTAGCTATGCGAGGGATAACTATTAGTACGAGGTAAGATAAAGCTAGATATGCGACTTTGATACTTTATGCTCTCTAAGTTGCATCTATTATACCTTTGATAACGTTAAACGCGTTAGATTAGGTTGAAGCGTTTAATTAAGGGTCGTTGTTGCTATGTAAAGTTAAAGATAGATAGGTGCCTTGTGTATGAAAGATAAACGTTAGTCTAGAGTAGAAAATATTTCTAGCCTCTGTGTACCTGTATTATAAGCAGTAGATATATCGTAGCGTAGCGTACGTGAAGTTAAGGAGTTACTTCGTAGCGTTCTCGCTGCAATTGAACTCTAGAGTTAAAGGGACTTCATGCGAGTAACTGTACTATCTTTTAGTAATGCTTGTATAGGTTCTTAGTACTATGTCATGCTAGCAAATTATATTGATAGGTGTTAAGGCTGAGGTATAGAACTCATGCACCTGGCAATTGTACCTCTAGTAAGAGCTTGATTAATTTCAGGATATATAGTAGTTTTGTTAATAGAGTTAAATTTAAGAGATGTGAGATAGTACATGCTTATTAGGTCATTTTGTAAGGATTCGAAGTCTTGTTAGCTGTATACGAGTATAGGAAAGAGCAGCAAGTACCGCAGAGGTTACTTTCGTCCTATTAGGGCAATATTTCGAGAGTTGTAGTGATAATTATATTAAAGTCAAAGCAGACCTAAAACTTGATAGTACTTTCGATAGTACTACCATGTTATCATCTCTCTCTTCTAGATTGCGATAAAACTTAAGGCTATCGATTCGGAGTGTGTGCATCAATTCTAGCTATGTGTACTAGGGCAAAGGTATCGAAAAAGAGCACACAAATGTAAAAGGCAGTCCGCCCTACGTTGTGGAATTCAAGATAACGCGATGAAGTTTGACATGCAGTGTTACGATAAAACCCTCCATTTGATCCGGAAGTACATCTCTCTAAACAGATTCGAAGCGGCTGCAGAATGCCTTGCATACAAGTTCACGATTCTACAAAATCCATGCCGGTATGCTGAACGAAGGTTTTCTTATTGTTGACGCTGGCTTATAAAGCAACACAGCACTTTGCACTCTGACCAAGGTATAACACTAGGCAATTCAAGATAAAACGAGTATAGAAGGTCAGAAGAAAGGTGTCAAGGAAGAATCAATGTATAACTTATTTTATAATCGGCGGAATGAAATTGAGACGACTAGGCAGTTTCCGATGGTATTACTATCTGAATGAGGAAGCTCATAAATGTATGTTGCGAGCAGCACGACGATCTATCGTAGTCGGTGTAGTCTTTTGGGTCTGAGTTAGCCCACGAATGAAGGAACGATCAACTGTGACTGCCTCAGATATTTCCCGCATTAATTATTTGAAATACGACTATCATCGACTGATGAAGTAATTTAAGTAGAGGAGCGATGTTCAAAATCATGTTATTGTGTTAAGTGTTGGATCCGAAGCTGGTTCGAGCTGGCTACGAAACCTCCTAATTTCTGGGCTGTCGAGAATTGGATAATTGGACATTATTTTGAACCGGGGGTCATTGATCATGTAAATCGTAGATTTGTAGGCCTACGGAAAAACGTTCAAGGATCATTCACGTCTTCGTACATCCTGTACAAAGTAATATCATTTTGACATGTGAAGAGTACGGCTATTTACTATCACGTGATCTCAAAGTTCAGCACCCGGGCATTATTCAAGACAGAACAAGCGCCCATGTGAAATTCATACACCACTCTCGCTCACCGAGGAGCGAGACCAAAGGAGCCGAACCGAGCCGTCCCGCTAAGGCCCACTACGGCCTACGTGATATCTGCACACGAACCACACCGCTATTCTGCACCCAATACAGTACCTATGTGCATCTCCCGTTTGTGATTTCCGCCTCCACTACACTCCACACCACCATAATCCTATTCCCAGCCTTAAACCCACTTCCCTATTATCCCGCACATTAGTGTAATGCAGAAAAGCCATCACCTTCCAATCATCCTACACAATGTTACCTTATCTCACTTAAGCCCTTGACTCTCTACCAATCCTTCGAAGAGATTTCCCTCAGGCTGCATAAGCGCGGCTGGCTCCCTGCTTCCAGAAATACTCGCCGCGTCAATCACGACTACGCGGTCGAAAGCTAAGCGATGGCGATAATGGTGCGAGGATTGAAGGCAATGCATGGGACTGACTCGCTGCATCAGTGTCCGTTTTTGCGTCAAAGCTGTAGCCAACGGTTATTAGTTTTTATCAAGCTTGCTAAGAGAGGTAAGGAATAAGACCATACTTGCTCGTCGAGACCACAATTCTCCCATCCAGAAGGATTGCTCGTGCAGGGCAGAAGAGTTGTCCCACCTTGTGGGAGCACGGTGTCAACAGCATACAAGCTTAGGTCGAGAGCAGATTGGGCAGTCTCCGCTGCAGTATCAAGTTTAGCCCAGAGGTGCGCTTGTTTCAACGCATCATACATCCTTTCATCCGAGATCGAAGCTGGTTTCTCTTCTGCGTGCCATGGAAGAAGATTCTCACCAACACTTGAACGAAGAACGTCTCTTACGGGAGCGCTATGATCTTCGACCTGAGTCGACAACGAAAGATTTGCAATGGGTACATCGTCGATCAGAACATCCCATCTGATGCAGAAGACTAGATGTAGATAGTGTGGCGATGAGATTAGACTTCACACTCCTAGTGCGGTCATAGTCCACTTTTTGACCAGCTTTGACATCCAGACCAATATCCTTCAACGACTCTCCCTTCGTATAATTCGCAGCAAACTTCTTGAACGCTACCGGACCGTGAAACGGCCAAGACTTTGGCGGATCCGCTTGCGTGATAGTTAGGATTTCCGAAGAAACGGCAGCGAAGCCGTATGCGAGTTACCGCGCTAAGGCAAGTATCTAGGTCCGTGTAGCCAAGAATGGTCTTGAAGTTCCAGCCGATGTCCATCTGTTTCGAGTCAGTGTACAGATACGAACGGCCAAGACAAAGAGTGCCTACAGCAGATACTACCTAGAGCTAGGCTAAGGTACGATGGCAGGGGTTAATCTCAGATCGAAGACCCACCGCCAAGCTGATAGTGGCAAGAATTCCCGCAACCACCAACTCAACAACGTGATTGAGCCAATTCTGAATCACAGCGAGCAGGTAGAACGGAGCCTGAGACTAGATGTAATCGATATACTGGTCGTTTTCGTATGATAAACGGCTAAGGTCGGAAACCGAAAGCCACCGAGATCCATCCAGAGAGAATTCAGTGTAAGCAGGCAGTGCACTAACGAGTGTGTGATGATGTTACTAGACGCCATGCCATGTACTCAACATATTTTGCGTGCGTACTCCGAGTATATGTCCAGCCAAAAGCCCTGATGGTAACGGTAACTATGGCGGCAATGCTCTTTGAAGTGGGTACACGGTGGAGCTTTCGTTTCGAGATCCATCATTCGCACTTGTCTTGATATCGGCAGATATACTCTCTGGGTGCAGTATCCGATAGCAGCGAGGAAAGGGATTGTGGTAACCACTGAAGGCGTAGCGACAATTGTGATTGAACTAGCGCCAATCAAAGATAGGGTCTTAATACAGTTAGCTTGATATGTTGATGCTGGGTAGAGAGTCAGAAACGCTGATGACATTGATGAGAGCACCTGGTAGTTGGTTGTTGATGAGCAAGATGTCTTGAGAAAAGCGATTGGTAATCGAGTCAATATCCGTAGAAGCAATGCAAGAGAACCGGGCTCCAGCGTTAGATCAGTATCAAGAAAACTGTACTCCTCAGCAATGTCTTCCAGAGGGGCAAATTGCATCGATTCTTTGTCGCTGTTGCTGACGGACTTGGCTTGTTCTTCTTCATGCCGACCACTATACACGCGAAACTGACTTTCTAATCAACAAGTACTCGGTAAGTTTCTTACTCGGTAATGTGGCCGCCGGAGATAACAATAATTCGATCGGCATAGTGGGCGTGGTAGGTTGCGTGCGTGGAGAATGAGAATAGCGCTGGGTTTGCGAAGTAGACCGGACCAAACCCCCCAATCAAATCCAGCCTTCTTCATGGTGTTGTCAAGACCCGAAAGCATAGTTGATAGCCAGGATGGATCTTGTCCCAATCAGCGTTTGGTCTCCCTTTTTCATCTCTTTTAGATCCGATAGAATATTGCAGCTTGACAGATAGCACTGTTATACTACGCCTCATCAACGTGCTCGCCGACAATGTTTTCTCAGACCGTAGAATCACGGAGCTAGACTGTTTGATCGCAGAAAGCTACGCCAGTGTTGTGTGGATGGAACAGGGCTCACAAATGCAGCATCTGGAGGGTAGTAAGTCGAAAGTACCCAATTACGTTCTCCCTGCTTACCGAGATGACTGTAGAAAATGTAGAGTGCTGATCAGTGAGGCCCACACTTTGCGCATATCTTTACCCCGTTGCTTATGTTCTCTACACCGACATTCCTGCCAGAATAAATTTAGAGTGAATACGTTGATCAGAGAAGTTTCCTTACATGAGCACTGTTGCTACATCTAGGGTAAAGTCAAAAGAGGCTGTGTGAATTGGCCGTTCGTAGATGAGCGCTAGCATACTTCGAAGTACAGCTACGTAATTTTGTTGCTATTCGGATACGCATACACGTGAAATTAGTTAGTACCCGTGTTGCATACCAGACGAAGGCTTCTGTCGTGGAGAGCAAATCCCCCGAACCCCTTATGTTGGATGGTCTGTGATTCTTCATGGGCACAATTTGGAGTATCTCTCTGTATACCCCTGAATGAGCCCCCCGAAGGTGGCTTTGCGTGCTCCCCTCCATAGAATATCTTTCCACAAGGAGGCGTGTATTCCTTGGAAACATGGGCGCAGAAAGGTCGAGTCTAGGACCTTGACAACGGTCCGCACCAGGGTCGCACTCTTCGTCCTATCTTGCTGTTCCTATGTATCTTGAAAAGCAGAAGTTCGTTCCTTGTACCCGATATCTGTATCCATATTGGTCACATCTGCAGGGTAAAAGATCTGTTGGTAGCATTCTCGGGATATTGTAACCCATTCAAAAACCAAGATTCCTTTTCAGAAAAGCCAAATCATTTCTTCTGGAGATAGCCCGCGATTCTGGTCGGAGATGAACAATTGTTGCTTATCGAGTGACTCCAGCAGCAGCAAGAGTTCAGTGAAGAATGTGTAGGCGAACCTCATCACATGACAGTAGGATTAGGAGTAAATCAAGATATGCTGAGGCCACTGATAGCTTCGTCCTGTACGTCTCCATCTCGCTCCATAGCACCATGAAAATGATCGGGTATGCCCAAGATGGCTGTGATGGTGAATGTCTCGTCAGCGGCGCAGTGTAGCCAATCGCACATGAGCGGCCTGAGGCAGCTAGTCGAGAATGTTGTCCTCCGAGAGTCGAACCCCACGGCACGAGCCTAGAATGGTAGGGCCAAATGACCCATCGTTACGACACACTCGTGACATGGCGGTCAGGGGAAGTGGGGATTGGAGTGTGGAGTAAAGTACGCGACGGCGTCTGAGCTGGAGACGAGCACGGCATCGGGACACCCCGTCATAGTTGTTCGTATTCTTCCTGTTCGCTGTTGGTCACCTTGCTGGCTTTTGCAGTCGTGTTGCAGTCGTACACGCCGAAGACGCGGCGGGGGAGGGGAAACCATAGCCATCTCGAAGCCTGAAGAGAGACCTCCAGGGCAGTCAGCAAGCCCCCAAGTTAGCGACGATAAGCTCAATAGCTAATCGCTCGATTTCCTTGGCTGCTTTAGGGACCCCGTAGGAGCATTTCAAGTGTCTCATCATCCTTCCCACCTGCTCGAAACGCCCAGGAGGTTCGGCGTGGCGGCTTATCGATAGAGTCATGTGACGAGGTGACGAGCTGCCTCGGATGCAGGAGGCGAGTTCGACAATACAGACTCGCCCGAACGTCAACAACATCCCACATCTGACAGCCGGCCAACAGGGTCGTCACACCACATTTATCACAAATCCTCAATAATGCGCAATGCGAGCCATTGCCGGCTTATCAGCGGGCGAGGGCGTCGGCGAATGGCGGCCGCCCCCGCATAGTCCTCACCGCCAACAGGATGCCCCAGAAAATGCATGCGCGTCGTGCAAAAGCAATACAGCGCACATGATCTACACACGCCTGGCCATCTGAGATGGATCCTTTAGACGCATCGTCAAACACCCCACGGCCAAAGAGCGCTGGGAGTCTCCGAACGTGGCAGGTTTGGTCACTTCTAACCTGCCATGGCTTGTCTTAGTGGACACCCACATAGCCCTGCATGAAGCAGCGACACAAGAAAATCCTGAGATGGCGGGTCAAGCGCTAAGGCCCGAAAATCTAATCCCCAGTTTTCCCCATTTCTTTACCTTGTTTCTGCATTGGTGGTGAGTCCGGACTTTCACCAGAGAGCCGGCTACTGCGTAGAGGTTGAACCTTTCGTCCGCCCGAGCCTACCCGCCCGCACACAAAAGCTGGACGTTCACCCATCACGAAGCCCTTCTCTTCTCATCTTCGTTTTTCGTCTTATTTCTCGTGTATCAACAACTCTCCACTCTGCCGCGCCAAACATACTGTGATCGACCCCGCCAAGTTCCCCAAGTTGAGGATCGACCACTGAGTGATCAAAACACCCAAAACACCAAGCCTATTCCCACAGTGCCCCATCATCTGGAAACCTCTCTGGAACTCATTCCAGATACACGACGCCGAGCAGTCGATAAAACACAAAACCCTTGATCTACCCCCAGGCGCGGCTCGCATAGACACCTGCCAAGGCCCTCTCCACCAACGGCTGCCGTCTTCACAGAGCACGTCGTGTCTCCCAAGCCTCTTGGACTTCGACCTCGCAACACTATCGGCCACCAAACAATCAAGCACGCCCCACAGGAAGCTTCCTTGTCGATCACCCACGCTGCACAACAGCGTGCAGACTCGCCAACTGCAACATCCCGCGCTTCCGCACCAGCTTCAGCGTCGTTTAGCCTAACTCGACCACTTATGCTCAGCATTACACAGCCCTTTCAGGAGCATATATAAACACTCCCAATACCCGACTCCAGAGCACAACAGCTCTCAACCAACTTCTCTATCCACGTGCACTCTTGATCCAACAGACGCTAGCCGGCTAGTCACAATCTCCCTTCCGCTATAAAATCTTCGCCGCCCTCCACCTCTCACCACACCACCGAACAACCTTTCCGCTTCACGCAACCCCACCACCCAACCTGGCGTCATGTCTTTCTCCCAGCACCACATTCCGTTCCCCAAGAATTGGCTCTCTGTCAACACTCCCATCACGAAGTCCACCCGCACACCCGGCACCGCATCATCCCCCACCGAGTCCAACATCCCTGCTCACGGGTTTCTTTCCAACGTCACCAGTCGTCCAGCCTTTGTTCCTCGCCACAGCTCCGTCAGCTCCGTCAGCAGCATCGATAGCACTTCCAGCACGGCATCTACTTCCACGGCCTTCGAACATGCCGCTTCACCTTTCCCTCAGCAGACGTCTCACAGCTTTCTATCGCTTAACGCAAAGTATGCGGCTCCCCCGACGTCTGCTCAGGCGATGAAGGAGGTGGAGACGAACGGCTTCTTGAGCAACCGGATTTAAATGAATCCCCTTTCCTACCTCGACATGCGACTTGCGGTGGGATTTGCCAGTCATGGTTCTTTCATGGGCTGTGAAAGGGTTTCCGGAACCCAAATCGGAATATAACTTGCGAGCATTCAACAGGCTGCGCTGCACACGACACGACTACCGATAGCAATAGCAACAGAACATGCGATACGATACCGAGCGATTGAGCGAGGATCACGTCACCGGCGATACAGGCATGACTTACGATACTTTTCCTTCTTCACTTCGGATATACCACAACTACAAAAACCATGCTCTGGGTGGGCAGTATGGATTGGAGTGGGGGCGTTTGGACTCTGGTTCAAGAAGTCACATCCAGAATAGCTTTAGCATACAGGACCAATACAAGACCAAAAACATTTGACACAAGCATCTCTTTCCGTGCTCTCGCGATATCGTACCCCCTAGTGAATGGCCGGATGTGCCTTGCATGTCGCTCTCCCGGCGCCCGCTTCTCGGTCTGGACTGTGGCCCCCAGCACACCAAGCCTAACTAACGCACAACTTCGACCCCACCCCCGAACTAACCTCTACTCGCCCCGCCCACTTTGTCACTTCCATAGATGTGTTTCAGGGGCGCAGGGGTCGTGTAAGCTTATCTCCACAACGGCACATGTTCCTTCACGTGCTTTTGACATGCTGCGACATTGTGAGGGGGAGCGTTTTGAGCCCCGAGGCAACCGATGATTCGGCCCGAGTGTGCTAACAAACCGAGATAAAAAGCGGGAACCCATAACAGGAAAGAGTAGGCAGTATGAAGTAGTAAAATTCGCGTCGTGTAACTACTAACTTCATGTCGTATACCTTTTCCTGTGTATGTGAGGCGAAGCCGATAAGAGCAACGCCGGTCCTGCCGCAGTGCCGCAGTGCCGCGAAGCCGAGGAGTCGTGAAGGCAAGCACGAGCAGTTCACCTACAGGACGTCACTCTATCAACTACACGCGGCGTACAAGACTGATGCATCATAAGCTCTGATGTTCGTTCGACCAAGTAGCAAGTTCTTGCTCGCATATTTTAAGCTTTGTGGCACGCGTGTCGGGGACCGAGATTTTCGCTACGAAAGTACGCCGTCTCGAATACGTAGGTGGGTGGCGAATACCGAATACGGGGTCTTACAACATACAGAGAGGGAAGTGTGGCTTGCGGGGTGATGGCCGGATAGGGAGTATGCAGCGCAGAGTTATTCATGGTTATCGTGTACGGCGTGGGATGGGTACTTTATGGTAAGCATGGCCGGTGGCTCAAGTCTGGAGTCTGGAGCCTGGAGTGACATGAACATTTGTGGATGTATTGTAGGGCGGAGTTTTCTCGGTGATTGCCTGGTAGGTTAGCTGTAAGACTCCAGGGTAGGCTAAAGAATGCAGTTAAAATCCCTTTTGGTCATGGTTGGTGGTGCCAGAGAGCGAAAAGGCTGTTGAAATAACACTCAATCGTGATCTATCTATTGGTGATCGCTTACGTTGACCCTCAAGAATCTCTCTTTTTACGATACTATTGAAGTGATGAGGCCCTGTCGAATGCGTGCAACTCAGCGCGCATTGGACGCCCCCGCAGGTCAGACACAGCGGATTTTTCTTTCCCACGGGGAACCAGTTCGTATTAATCAAGGCTGAAGCGACGATGGTGATGATATCTAGGAGTCTGAGCTGCAGGCGATGCAGTCCCCCTTCTTTCCGCAGCCTAGCCAGCAGCCTGCCTATCTACAATACAACCCCCACTGGCAGAATTGTGAGACATGGGAAGCCTGAGACGAGATGTGGTCTGTAACAGAGAGTCAAGGTAATGTGGGTATGGATGTGATGCTTATTCTGTTTGTCACGTGTGCCATCTTCAAATGTTTTCTTCACTGTCCCCTAATACCTTATTAGCAACCTTTGTTCCCATCCAATCATGTATCCATAAAGATAATGCTATCATATGTACTACATACCTCACATCCGAAATACGAGGTTACATTGCTTTGCCTTGCCTTGCCTTGCCGTCACACGAAACGGTGAACGTTCTATCTTCGTATCCTACCGTAGAAGGTCAGCGTACAAACCGTACCCTAGTTCGGGAGGCGGAGGCGGGAAAACCCGTATATGTACATGGATGCCCCGTAGCTTATACGAAGTACCATCGGAAGTGGGATACGAAGTCGACTAACGAAAATGGTAGACTAAAAGTACACGCCGATCGCACTCACCCTCTTTCGCTTTATGGTTGGTTGGTTGATGTAATTCCAGAACCCGGATCTGACAGTTCCGAGCTCTGCGATTCGGTATACATGCCTTGCGGTAGAAGGTCTTATCCATGGCTGATTGATTGATTGATTAAACGATTGACGAAGAAGGCGCCAATGTACGTACATACAGTTACCAATACAATAGGGCTGAACCCGCTTTCGCCGATCCCACCCCTCCAACCCCCTCTCTCTCACATGCCACTTACTTATCTCCTCCGTCCAGGGGGCTGTCCAGAGCCCGCCTTACTACCAAGTACTATTGAAACATGCAGTCAAGACAAAGGAAACGACACAAGCATTCGCATACTCAAGTGCGCAATCCAAATGCGACGACGTAGAAGTAGTAAATAAACAGAGTAAAATGTCGTATGATAGAAAAAGTACCTCCCTACCTATAATGCAGCACAATTGCCGGTACCCGTAGTGGCGACTGCTTGAGAGATAGATCTACACACCACAGGCAGGATTCAGCCTCATCTCAAATCTCGCATCTGAAATCTCAAATCCCCATCTCGTCCCCCGTCATCTTATCTGCCCAGGCCAAGCCAGGTAAACAGTTGCGCGGCCTCCCATCAACATTTTCCCCTTTCGAACAAAATTACGAGTCTCCAAACTCCATCCTTTGCTTCATCCTGTATTCTAATGGTAAAACAAAAAAAAGAAAGGAGTATGTAGGCAAATCACCGCAAATCACATCTCATCACGTAAATCAGCATTAGACAGAGAAAGGGAGTGTCAGAAATGCAATCAATCTTGAATATCGGGTCCCCATCCCCAAATCCTTCTATCTGCACCAACTAGCGCAGCGCAGCACAGCCATACAGCCACACTACGCATCGCATAGCCTTCCAGCATCCTTACGAATAAGGTAAAGCTAGCTAAAGTTACTCCGCACTCGAATCGCCTCCCGCGCAAGAAGTACCAAGTACAGTCAAGTATCCAGGAAGAAGAACGGGGAGGTGACCCCCCAGGGAAGGAATCAACCCCTTAAGGGAACCCTCTCTAGATCGATCCAAGCAAAAAAACAGAATTGATGGAAACTGCTCCCACTCCGTCCACAAACACCCAGACTAGACTTTGTCGCATATAGCCAAAAAACCAGATATGATTATACCAAGAGCCAATTATGCTCTTGCATTCGCACGCATTCGCAGGTCCTCCCGGCCCGGGGAAAAAGTACAGTAGGGGGGTTTCGAAGGTAGATGTGTTGGGGGGGGTGTCGGTATTTTTGGCGTCTTCGCGTCGTGAGACAGCCGAGGGAGGCTGGGCGAGGAGGCATGGCTCCGCGGTCGTCTGACGTGGACTTTCGAGCCGGAGACGTCGTGCAACCGGATCCCACCAACATCTTTTGAGAAAGTAGAGGAAGCGGTCAAAGGAGAGACTATAACATACAATCGTCGCTGGCAATGGAGTTCCAACCGGATTCCAGAGAAGCGACTCACATCTCATCAGTACGGAAACACAAAAAGACCTGCATTAGTCCCGAGACATACAGTGCTTGCACCCGTGAACCAGAACTTTTTCTCGGACCTGTGGTAACAAAAAAACAATGGGGAATGTGGGGTGACATAGAGAAAAGGAAATGGTGGTATGGGCATGAGAGAAAACCGGCCCTCCAAGGGTAATATGGCAGTCCAAGGTTCGGGAACAAAGCCGCCAGGAATGACAAACGCCTAAAACTCCGATGCTGAGCTCTGCAAGATGCTAAGAGCAATGATATATCCCTTCCTGAATCGTGACTCAAAAGTGCATCAAATGTAACACAACCGGTAGGAATAGGTCGTGAAGCGTGGAGTATTATGTGGTATGCGGACGGAAGCGGTATGCACAGCGGTCGACGTGTGGCCTCGTCGGGAATAAATAGGGGGCGGTCATAGAATGCCAGAGTCTTTTAGCGCATTCTGGAGGATGGTTTCCTTGACGGCGGCGAAGACGAGTCGGATGTTCGAGGTGTCGGTAGCTTGCGTCAAGCTGCGATTGTTAGCAGGCCCCGTACAAGAGCGACGTAGGGGAGGACGTACTGAGGATAGAGGTTGAGGTGAGCTCGATTCACTTGGTTGAATCTCCACAGCAGGTATTTCGCGGCGCGGTTAACGTCGTTGCCACCCGAGTAGTCGGGAAAGTAGTTTCCTAGTGGTGAGCGCGCTAGCTTCGCCTTGAACAGATCGACCTTGTTCAGGAACAGGATGATACTGGTGCGCATGAACCACCGGCTGTTGACGACCGAGTCAAAGAGCACTAAGCTTTCCATCATTCGATTCTGGTTGGGGTGTCAGTGGTGCCATGGCAGACGGGTGCCGGGATCCGTACCTGAGAGCTCTCCTCGAGCAGCACCTGGTCGTACTCACTCAACGCCACGCAAAAGATGATAGATGTGACGTTTTCGAAACAATGTATCCATTTCTTGCGCTCGCTCCGTTGGCCGCCGACGTCGAACATACTGCAGTTTCACATTAGCCGAGCGGTCTAGGCATTCAGGCAGACGAGACCACGTACTGTATGCTCAATTGGCCCATGGTGAACCTGGTCTCGTAGATACCCGTCGTCTTCGTACGCGCGCGCAAGACGTCTGATTCTATGGGGATGTAATTGGGATCGGCTATCCGGCTCACTTCGTCGAAGAAACTGCGGTGGTCAGCGGGCACAACGGGGCGGCCCCAATGAGGCACGAATGAGGCGGGCAAAACGTACTATGGCGCCGAGTCCATCAGGTAGAACTCGCTCGAGTGCTCGAGCACCTTGGGCACGCACGGGTCGCGCCATATGGACGAGATGGCCTGGCCCACGCGCATGTCGAGCGGCTTCTCGGGGTCCGGGTCGACGGTGTAGTCGAGGATATACTGGCAGTAGTCGTCGTTGCCGGGCTCCTCGCACTCGACGGAGAACTGGTTCATGGCGCCGATCAGGGCCTTTGCGCAGTCGATGACGTTCTTGTATATCGTGAGCCGGTACATGGCAAGCTCCTCCTGGGTGTAGCCGTTCTGGTGGATGATCTTCATCTGCTTGACGATGGTCGACTTGCCGCTCTCTCCGGAGCCTGGGCGGTTGTTAGCAATGGTGCGGGCAGGGCGCGGGCAGGGCGCGGGCGTCTGGCCAGCAGTGCAGCGGCTTACCCAGCAGCAGGATCTTGCATTCTCGGCGTAACCGGCGCGAGTCCTCCTCGAGCTTGCGGTCGATGGCCTGGCTGCGCTTCTTCTGGTCGAGGTCCTCATTGTTCGTGCTCATGCAGATACCCATGGTGGCTGGCGATGGCGGCGGCTCGCGGCCGCGGGACGAAGGGGAGACGGGGCAGGGACAAAGACAGAGCGCTAGGCTCAGCGCGTCGCTGTCGCTGCTCCGGCCAGCTCACTACGACTACGGGCACGAGTGTTCACTGGGAGGCAGCGTGACGAGTCGGGTCGCCGCGTGACGGCGCAGTCGATGGGGGGGGTGCGGTGCTGTTCGGCGGTGACGGTGACGGTTCCGTCGGCTCGCTCCGAGCTGGGAGGCGCTGGAGAGTCCAGGGGGCGCTGGGCGGTGCGGAGCGCGGTAGAGGCAGGCGACGGCGGGGGAGGTGTGCAGGTGCGCTCGTCGAAGCAGGCGCGAGGATGGCAGCTCGCCACCACGGTCGAATGGTGTGAGAGCGCGAGGCGTCGTCGGCGGTCGGTTTGTCGAGGTTGAGGTCGCTTGTCCAGGTGCAGGTCGGGGTGAAGATGGGGGGGCCCAAGGAGCGACTGATGGCCTGTGCGGCAGGGTGTGTGCCTTGCTGCTCAGCTCAGTGCTGGAGATGGAGATCCGGGCGAGCCAGAGCGTGCAGCGGCAGTCGACGGGCGGCCAGAGGGACCGGGACGGTAGATGGGCAGGCAGGCAGGGAGGCAGGGCGGTCAGTAGGTCAGTAGGGAGATGGTAGGTACTTGATTGCCTGGGGCGGGCGGCGATGGATATGGGGTGCCAGCAAACTTCACACGGCGATGGTCAAACGCCACTCATCTACGATAGATATCTGGTGGGAGCCTGGAGCCTGCCTGACGCCTCCTCGCCTGTTGTCTGGTTTAATAAGACTGATGTATGGCACGTCGACCTCGTAGTTCGTTACTGCTCACATCATTCCTATGTAGACTGCATTGCGGCGCGAGGTTGATGGCTCGACTGTCGACAGGCCTAAGCCTTGCCCGTCCTCTTCACTTGCTAAATTAAGGTCTGACGTTCACCGCGATGCTACCGTACGTAGATGCTACCTCCCACGCCCAGGGCAGACTTCATCTCCATGCGACGCCAAAATCGCCAAAATCGCCAGCGTCGTCGCAGAACCGCGGAGCGACGTCAATCTGCGATACAAGCCGCCGTCTGCCCTGCAAAAAAAAACTCCACCTGTCGGAGGCCTTCCACTGTCCATCGCAGTGGCCCTCGTCCTCCACACCAAAACCCAGTGATCCCTTGGCCCGATCCTCGAGCAGGCAGTGCCTGTCTGTCAGCTGTGCCATCCGCCGTCTGTCACGTTGTCAACGCCCCGGCGCGCCATGCTTCCGCGATGAGTGCAGAGCATGGCCTCCCCGCAGACTGTGACCGTTTGCATCATGTTTCGTGCTTCCATCTGCCATCTGCCTAGGTAGATAGCTATCTAGAAGTAGTAAACCAGACGGCCCGAGAGCAGAAACTGGTTAACCCATCTGGCTGGCTCCGATGCTGCTTATGATTATCTAGCACTACCACCTATAGCCATCTATCTAGTATCTAGTCCGTTGATCGGCCTGGAGATATTTGGAAGCATCTGTACAGGCGTATTGCAATCCCATTACACACGGTCAAGGATCCCGGCGGCCAGTCAGAATAGAGACCAGATCGACCCCGAAGTACGCGTCTGAGCTGTCGCAACACTTCGTACCTCCCTTCCGCCTTCCAGCACCGTCTCTGCCACATCAGACTCGCATTCCCCCGCAGTGCGCTGTGAGAGGGCCGATGGCCGATGGCGAGGCACAAGCCACAGGGAAAAGAGACGTGAGAAGGCAGTACCTCGAAATACAAGGGTACGAGATCGGAGAGAATTCAAGAATGCCCAACGGACAGGCCCCCATTTGCGTGCACAGCGCACGGGCAGCATGGGAATTGTTTTCTCGATTATGACGTAGGCCGTTAATTGTCACTGGGCGCATCAGGTTTTACGAGAGTGGGCTCGATACACGGCCGGCCAACCCTCGTGCCCCCCTCCTCTACTCTCTCCCCCCTTCTGCAGCTACCTTTGAAGGTACACCCTCTGTCCTCATATAAATATTGCGCTGTGCGTCTTGTCCCGGCAGTGATCAACACCCGCCACACCTCGTCCCTCATCATCCTTGCGCTTCGGCCCTACTGTTACTCCCTTCCGAACCATCGCTGTGGCAGCCAAAGCAACAAGTCGCGACCGACGTCAGCCGTCTTTTCTGCACATTCTGCTCGGCCTGTGAGCGAGCATTTGCCATTGAAGCTTCTGAGAGGTGCACCCACGATCCGCGGAGGCATTCACCGATCCAATCCGGCCACTACCACCTATAAGCTGGCCTAGCCCCCGCCGCTTCATTACGAACCTGCTCCGCGACCTCCCACCACAACACCACCCCAACTCCCGCAAAATCACTCCCACCGGCGCCTGTCGCAGTCCCACCATCGCCGCTTTGCACCATGGCTGAATTCGTGCGCGCCCAGATTTTCGGCACGACGTTCGAGATAACGAGCAGGTGTGGCGTCCACCCCACTTTGCGCCTTGCTGAAGACTGACTCCCCCAGGTACACCGACCTGCAGCCCGTGGGCATGGGCGCATTTGGTCTTGTGTGGTACGTATGCCGGTGGTCGCGACAGACGGCCTACTGACGCGCCCGCAGCTCGGCCAAGGACCAGCTCACCAGCCAGGCCGTGGCCATCAAGAAGATTATGAAGCCTTTCAGCACCCCCGTCCTGTCGAAGCGTACCTACCGCGAATTGAAGCTCCTCAAGCATCTGAGGCACGAAAATGTGCGCGCACGGACACCCCCGGCTTGCGAAGTGTGGTTCTGACAGATGGCAGGTCATTAGTTTGAGCGATATCTTCATCTCGCCCCTGGAGGACATGTATGCACCCGCGCCACCACCCTGCCGCCCCGTACTGATCTTGCCAGCTACTTTGTTACCGAGCTGCTCGGAACCGATCTGCACCGCCTGCTCACCTCCCGGCCGCTCGAGAAGCAGTTCATCCAGTACTTTCTGTACCAAATCCTGGTGGGTGGCAACGTTGCCCGGCCCAGAACCCCGCTGACCCTGGAACTCTAGCGCGGTCTGAAATATGTCCATTCCGCCGGCGTCGTGCACCGTGACCTCAAGCCTAGCAACATCTTGGTGAACGAGAACTGCGATCTTAAGATCTGCGACTTCGGGTTAGCCCGTATACAGGACCCCCAGATGACGGGCTACGTCTCAACACGCTACTACCGAGCGCCGGAGATCATGCTCACCTGGCAGAAGTACGACGTGGAGGTGGACGTCTGGAGCGCAGGATGCATTTTCGCTGAAATGCTCGAGGGCAAGCCCTTGTTCCCCGGCAAGGACCACGTCAACCAGTTCTCCATCATCACAGAACTTCTGGGCACTCCTCCAGATGACGTCATCCAGACCATCTGCAGCGAAAACGTAGGACGAGCCGATTTTCCTCCAGTTTCACGTGCTAATTTTTCTTTTTTTGCAGACATTAAGATTTGTGCAATCGCTTCCCAAGCGGGAACGACAGCCATTGGTGAACAAGTTCAAGAACGCCGAGCCAGCTGGTACGGCTCAACTCCCCTCCCCGATGACGTGAAGACGAGAGCTGATATCTGCAGCTATTGATCTCCTGGAGAACATGCTGGTGTTCGACCCCAAGTCGCGAGTGCGAGCCGAGCAGGCCCTCGCCCATCCATACCTCGCGCCGTACCACGATCCCACGGACGAGCCCGTCGCCGAAGAGAAGTTTGACTGGTCGTTCAACGACGCAGACCTGCCCGTGGACACATGGAAGATCATGATGTATGTCGCAACGGGAACGGAGGCGGTAGCAACGACTGACTCCAGGCTAGGTACTCGGAGATACTCGATTACCACAACGTCGATGCGGCGGCACAGGGCGAGGAGAACGGTGGCAGCTGATGATCAGCATCTACATTTACCATTGCGGGGGAAACTAGATGAGCACCTCCTAGGCGTAGGCTGGACACTTTTCATTCGACTAATTACAGCCCGAATAAGCGGGTGCGTATAGAGGGTGATTTCGCGTGTTGGGTTGGATTCCAGGCGGGCGGTATACATGGTTGTGGGTGGGACTGGCGTAGCGGGTGGAGGCCAGCGCTGTAATGCCCAAGCGACTGACACGAACGGATTGGAACGGATGGACATGCTCTCTCTCTCGGCCTCCTGCATTGTCCCTATGAAACATCTCCCCACGTTATGAACTCGTAGAAAATATGATATAAAGCAAAGTTGGGTGCCAATAGGAGCGGAGCAGTTGACGGGCTTTGGCAGAGATCCGCCACTTCGTCAGGTCAGATGGTGCCATCTGTGCATGTCCAGACTCCAAATCTCCATGATCCATGATCCATCTGAGTGCCACAGCGGCCTTTGCATCCCTGCGCCGATCACTAAGCGGCAGTTTAGGTGGTAGGGCTGAACTGCACGTCTGGTGCATCCCATCTCTCAACAGCCAGCCGTGCGTGCGTGCCGACCCAGCAACCGCCAAGCTTCCGCCGAAAGATCTCCAGGACTGCAACCCGACTCGGTGCAATCTACCAGGAGCGTGTGCTGCCGCTCCATGGCCTGCCTGCGACTGCGATAGCGAGATAGCGATCGAAACCTTGCGCGCGAACGCACCAGGAAAGACGACGACGGGAACATGGCTACGGCGGGGTTCGCGCCTATTGTGTGCATTGTGGACTTTCACCATGCGAGGTAGGTGTTGCAGTGGAGGGGATCTGGACCTGAGATGGCCGGGGGACATGCGAGAAGAGATGAAGTATGAAGTATAGGGGGAATACCCGCTGACGGGCTGCAGAGGTCCTGAGATCGAGACATGGCTGGGTGTAGAAGAGGGAACCGACCCGGCAGTTGACAATGACTGGTCGTTGCTTCCCTTCATGGCCCTCAGCGACGGCGCGCACGCGTACGAACTCCCATCCCATCCCATCCCATCCTGTCCCATCCTGTCCCCCTAGGGTCGACACGTCTAACGCCCCCCTCCCCAGCTCCACCGAGGACTACTCCTACTTTACGCTCCGCCGCGCCGCAACGTCCACCACGCCCGCGACCTCGCTCTTCGGGATATCATGTACGCGCCAGCTCGACTCGAACGAATTGAAGGTCCGGCCCGCCGAAGTCACACGCAGCACCGTGCAGAAGGCAGTCGTGGTCGTGAGCGACAGTCCGCAGTCCTTCGGCGCTATTAAAGCGCAGCTGGGCGTGGTTACCGCCGCATGGTTTGCGCAAAAGGACTTTAGGGACCTTGAGATCATGGTCAAGTTCCAGGACAGTCTGGGCCAGCTGTTGAGGAACCAGGCGGGGGGCATGGACCATTATTTTGGTACGTCATACGGGGGAGATCCGGGGGGGAGAACGGGACTGGACTAATCAGTGTAGGCATCTCGCTGAGGGAGCTGATTCACGAGTTCAAGTGGCAGACCCTTGTGCTGTTCAAGTGCGCGCTGCTTCAACCAAAGGTACTTGCCGTCTGAGATGGAGGGCTGGTACAGATGCTAATCTCGGCAGATGCTCTTCTTCGGCTCCAATTGCGAGCGCTTGTGCATGATGCAGTTTGCCATCATTTCTCTGATACCCGGCCTTATTCGTCATCTTCAAGATTCCGCTGATCCCAAGTTCAATTCCTGCGAGGCGACTACTGTCATGCCTACTTCACTAAAAACTTCCGAGCGTTCTTCATGTCAGTTCATCACTTTCACAACTTGTCGTTGGGGATTCTGACCTTTGAGCAGTACTCACCTACATGGGCCTTCCACTGCAAATCTTCGGCAAAGGCTCTCTGTTCGGTCCCTACACGCCTCTCCAGCAGCTCGACATGCTCGCTGATCAGGAAACCAAATCATACATCGTTGGCTCGACCAACTCGCTCCTGCTCCAGCAGAAAGATCGATACAGCGATATACTTGTCAATCTTGACGAGGACTCAGTCAACATCACATCTGCTTCTCTTCGCAACGCCCTCGTTCTCTCCACCCCCGACCGACGATGGATAGATTTCCTGACGCAGACCGTATACGACACCTGGGACGACTCCCACCCGGGTCGGCCTAAAGACCATGGCTACGCCGGCAGCGAAGAGTTTATCCGGATGCAGTTCGAAGAGTACCTGCTTGCCATGCTCAGCGCCGTCAAGTACAAAATGTACCAGGATAAGAACCAGCACAAAGACGCCATCATTTCCGACTTCGAGGGTGACCCGGCCAGCGAATACTCGAACGAGTACATCTCCGCCTGGACGTTGACCGAAAATTTTCGCATATGGCACAAGTTCACCGACTCGCACCTTTTCGACATTGTCGATCCGAAGCACCCTTGCTCGGGCGGTCTTAGCATCGAAGACGTGCAAAGACGATTGGCGCAGTAAGTCACATCCCTCCTTCTGTTGTATCTTTCCCATCCCGCCAGAGTCGACTAAATATGTCGTCAGTCTGTTCTCCACACCTACCGTTCAAGCCGTCACCTTGGGTGTCTGTGTACTGATTCTCGCCTGGCGCTTAGGCAAGTAGCAGAAATGCATCTCGATGAACGGCTCCACCAGTCGCGCGAAGCGATCGGGAAACAACTGTCGGTCGGGCAGAAGAAAATGTCTTCCGCGTTCAACAATATATGGGCCGAGATGGAAGCCATGCGGGAGGCGCAGAGGAAGAAGCAGGAAGAAAACCGGCTACAAAAGGAGAAGGAGAGCAGTCGGCCACCGAGCCCGACGAGCATTAATTCTCCGACAACTGGCAAGTGTAGGTCACACCTTCCTCTTATCCCTCCACCTCCCCTTACAGCCAACTCTGACACTGCGTCAAAGGGAACCCGCAAACCCCCGACCTCCCCAACGTACAAGCTAATATACAAGCAGCCAACCGCGCAAGTGCTTACCTCTCGTCCTGGGGCACCTGGGCTAGCGAAAAGAAGAAAGGCTGGCAAGCCGCGCGCAGCACGTCAGGGACCCCGACGGTCACGCCCCTCCCTTCCCCCGCCCCGGCCGATATCCAACGTGCGGAGGAGTTTGAGCGGAGTAAAGGGAGTGTGGATCTTAGTATGCCGCTTTCTAGTGCGAAGACGGCGCCTGCGGGCGTGGAGAGCGGGACTGTGGCTGCAGGGAAGGAAAGAGATGGAGATGGGCAGGGAGGGACTTCCGGTCATGAGAGGAAAGTGAGTTTGTTTTTTGATGCCGAGGTCGAGGAGATGAAGGGGGTAGAGAGAGCAAAGACCGAGGAATTGAAGGTGGCGGAGGAGAAGAAGAATGAAGGTCCGGTGGTGAAGGATGAGGATGACAAGCCCAAGGAAGTGGCGAAGAGTGGGGATGATAAGGTGAAGGAAGTGCCGAAGAGCGAAGACGACAAGCCCAAAGAAGTGGAGAGCGTGAAGGATGCGCAGGGATTTGAGGCCGTGAAATTATAATTATGAACGACCTTGGTTGGATTGACTTGGATTGGCTTGGGGGGATGGGAAGAGAGGGAAGAGAGGGAAGTGAAAGGGAATGAATCTCAATTCTCGGTTTGGTTTTTATATGAAGTCTTTTTTGCTTCGGCGAGGTTTTGTTTGGGTGCAAGGCGTATAGGATAAGTAGCATTCGCATGAGCTTGCATGATATCATGGTAGGTAGGTAGTTAGGATAGATTTCGAAATGAAAAGAATCTTCGAATTTGTGTTTGGATCCGTGAAAGGTGGATGTATGTGGGTAAATGATATTTTTTATTATCTCGTCAATATATGTGTGATATATGGATTACAGGGAGGAGATGGGATTAGGAGCTAGTTTTGGGGTTGAGTTTGCTATTTTTGATGTAGAATTAATGATAACCGAGGGGAGAGGTTCGGTGTGCTGCTTATATGTTAGATAGAATAGATAGACTTTGTTCTTTTGTAACTGGTGCTAAAAAGTGTGAAGTTGAGTTGTGACAGAAAATGGGCGGGATATCGTAGGTTCAGGTGATCGACTTGATAGATCACTGTCTTACAGAAAGAAGAGTATCGAGCAGGCTATATATAAAGGAAATAATTAGAAAATTATATAACTGGGCTCTACAAGCTCCATCCGAGCTTCCATCAGACCTACATTCTAGGCAATATGGGTTAGTTGAAGTTATCATTTTATCGTTTTGTTTATCCCTTTCCCCTTTAAGGATGTTAGTCCTTCTGTTTACTTTAGCTGTACAGAAGTTATACATCCCATATTATGATAATACCCAGTACCGCACACAATAAGAAAGACCAAAGTAATCATTTAGTGTAAAAGTTATGATCTCGGACAGGTCTCGGTCAAGTGTCGGTCTTTTGATTTACTTAACTGAATGCCCCCCCCTTGTAAGGAAGTGGGGGCTGTTCGGATGCTGTCGGGTCAGTTGTCGAAAATATGTTGTGCTTCTGACGGATGTGAATCCTTTGGCAAATCCTTCCGTCAATCCTTCCATAGATTCTCTGGAGAATCTGGAGAATCCTATTGGTCTATCGTTGTGAGAAGGTGAAAACGTGTAGCGTGTCAATAAGACAAATTTTCGTGTTAAGACGAGTGCGATGGTTCTATTTGATCAAATAGATGACTCTGCTCAAATGCTGCTCTCAGCTGTAGGTTATCTTGAAAAGCGAATCAAGTGCCAGGATTAAACCAGGTACATGCCTTTCCAGGTTATAGAACTCTAGAACGTTCTGAAAAATATACCTTGGGGCTGTCATTGCATTATCAGCAACATTTACAGGGCTTTGGGGAGAAGATTGGCTGAGCAGGATGTGTAGCATACATTGGTAATGTGTATTGCGGGTCAAAGCACTGGATTCAGAGTTAATATGACCACCAATGTACAGGTGCCTGGTAGTATTGGTTTTTACGACGGTGACGACGTGGTTGTGCTTTGAGTGGGATAATGAGGTAGAAAACAAGTTTGTTAAACTTGGTGACGAATACCCTGTTCTTCTACTGCGGTATAGGTCTCGGAAGCATTACCGTAGCGTCTGCTTGTCTTTCGCGTTCGTAACGGCTCATATTCCAGCAAATCGCACGACTTACCCAACTGCCATAATTGATCCACAAGAAACCAGAGTATCTATTGTGAAACGAGTACGTGTCGCTGTCCACTCTGTGATTTTCGTCGAGTGCGGCTCCGCACTGAGATGCGGGGTCCAATTTCCTAAATCGATCAATGAACCCCAACACCATATCAACGCACAGCATCAGACTTCCCGACTCTTGAACCGAACGCGAGAAAACACCGCGCTATCATCAATCATGTAGCTGATGACGTGATCGGGTGGTTTATGTCGGCGCGGCTCATGCAGCCTACTTCTCTCCCGGTGGTAATGCGGAACCGCAGTCGTATATAAAACCGACCACATTTCCCCTCTCTTCTCAAATAGCCATCTCTACCCTCAAGGAATCGAGTTCTCATATCTCCAAATCTTACATCCTCTATCTCTTCAGCTGCTTTATCAGTCACAACAATACCACAATGGCACCTTCACTCCACCCATTCGTCGACGCCGGCATAAAGAAGGGCGACGCAACCAAAACTGGCGGAAAACTCTACTGCCATTGCCCCACCAACAAAGTCGAAGTCACACTCGCCAGCGATGTCGCTCATAACCACGCCTGCGGCTGCTCAAAATGCTGGAAGCCCGAGGGCGCACTCTTCTCCGTCGTCGGCGTCATTCCCGTAGACAAGCTCAGTGTCACCGCCAACGCAGACAAACTCGCCATTGTCGATGAGTCGGCCGCTATCCAGCGCCATGCATGCAAAGAGTGTGGTGTACATTTGTACGGGAGGATTGAGGTCGAGCATCCGTTCAAGGGACTAGACTTTGTCCACGCCGAGCTAAGTGATAGCAAGGGGTGGCAGGAACCGCAGTTCGCGGCCTTTGTGTCGAGCATTATCGAGCAGGGTTTTGAGCCGAGTGGTATGGATGAGGTGAGGGCGAAATTCAAGAAGGAAGGGCTGGAGACGTATGATGTGTTGAGCCCGGCATTGATGGATCTGATTGCGACGCACACCGGTCGGAAGAACGGAAAGCTTGCGAAATTGTAAATGTATCGGCTTCTGCATTGTGTTAGTTACATTTAGGGTAGAAAAAGGCATTTTGTCCTTCAAAAAAAACTTGCTGAAGTGCGATGGTGCTTTAAGATGAAAGTTCCGGTTGTGTCTCAGGTATTTGTAGCCATGATTGAGCACCTTGATTTCCTGAGATAAACTATGACGATAGGCTAACCACAATGAGCAGAACTACTAATCACGGGAACTTAGATACGTTCTTGAAGCCTCGGAGGTTTGAAGGCGATCTCACTGTCCTAAGACTAGCAAGAAGGAAAACTGAATTGGAGAGAAGCATCGAGCGGAAAGGCGCTAAATGACGATTGGTTAGTCAATTACTTAATCCGTACTAGGCGGTCCAGCATCTGGACAGTGAAGGGACGCAAGATCACTTGATCTCACGAATCTCTTCCAAGACCCGATAAACAAATACCGAGTACCACGTGCCCACTGATCCGACATCGCGAACATATTAATACACCTCCTCGTGTGCGGTAAAAGTGATATATATCCCTGTCGCCGCATGCGAATGTCACGAAAACATGCTGCATCGCATTCGTAGCTGCCGAATCAAACGTTAGTAAAGTGATAGATCTTGGTTGAGGGGTGTGGAGGGATACGAGAAGGGCTGGTCGGGTATCATGCACGCCGAGTCTCTTTCGGAAACCAAGATGTGACCATGGGGTCGGAAGTGATGGAGGGAACGGATAGAATACTTGGTGGGGTAGGTGCTTCTCGATATGCTAATTAGGCTCATTACATGCATCCAATATGTAAGAGCAAGTGTGATTACGGCAGCGAGATTTGAGCGGGTGGGCTGGATGGGACGTAAGACACGGCTATCGGAAAACAAATTGGGCGTATGTTTTCATGGCCTTCTTCTTTGAGATGGGTATTGGGAGGATTCGCAAGGTGCGTATATAAGTCCTGCTGTACATAATAAAATCCTCGTCGTTCACAAGGCCCTATTTTTCCCCTGGGCACTCACGATGCTGTCTTTGTCCTTCTGCATAACATTATTCACCGCCTCGACGCTCGCTCTCAACTTCGATTGGGAAGCAATACAACTCACTAAAGTAGAAACACACAGTTACCCTGCCATTCGGTTTGGAAATGTCGGCGACGCAATTCCTCGCAAAGTTTGTAAAAGTGTCCCCGGAGATGCAGACTGGCCAAACGATGCAGAATGGAAACGATTCAATGATACATTGGGAGGTGTCCTGTTGAAACCTAAACCACTTGCGCTTCCTTGCTATACAGGGCCGTTCTATGATCAGGCAAAATGCGAGTCTTTGAAGACGGGGTGGGGTAACATGACATTGCAGTGAGTGCTTTTTTGCTTGAGTGAATGCAAGGAATTCAATACAACAGGCTTAGTGCGGAATACCTAGATCTTGGGAAAACGGAGCCTCAAAGACATGCTGGAAGTCTGAGCCAGATTGCACAAATTCAGCGACTAACCTTAATATAGTGCCAATGACCCAATAAGTGTCTGCTCACAATGGGCCTCCGGAGACGCATGCGTACCAGCTAGTCAGCCAAATTCTACGTGTAGTCAAGGCGGATTTCCGGTTTATGTCGTCAACGCGACAACAGCCCGACATGTACAGATGGCTTTGAACTTTGCTAGGAATATGAATATCCGAATTGTGATCAAGTGAGCTTTCATTTTCATTCATCTTTATCCAGTTTCCCCAACAACCCCTTACACTAGACTAGAAACTCGGGACATGACTTCAATGGCAGAAATTTAGGTGGTTACGCGCTTTCCGTTTGGGTCCACAACCTCAGAGGCGCGGAATACCATGAGAATTACGTGGCGACGGGATACAGTGGTCGAGCTGTAGCTGTTGGTGGCGGTAGCCCGGCTATGGATTTCTACAGCCTTCGGACTACTTATAACACGACCATGCACTTACCTGGAGGGAGCTCAGTTGGTGTTGCGGGTGCTTACTCTCAGGGTGGTGGGCACTCAAGTTGGTCAACCATCTATGGTCTGTCGGCAGATAACGTGCTTCAAATAAATGCTGTGACTGCAGATGGAAGGCTAGTCACAGCTGATGCTCAAACGAATGAGGATCTGTATTGGGCGTTTAGAGGTGGCGGCGGTGGTACGTTTTACTCAGGACGTACAATATATGTTTGCGCTCACATATATTAGGGAACTTTGGCATCGTCACGTCTATGGTCATAGCCACCTTTCCGCAAACTCCTCTGACTTCGAGTAGCATCACGTTTTCTACTGTTCCAATAACCGGACAAGCTACTTCGAACTTGACTGCAGACGTCTTTTGGGAGGGCATGAAGGCGTAGGTAACCTCTCGGAGATGGAATCTGGAGGATAATGCCTAGGATAACCTGTACTATCACCCCTCTCGATGAGCTTTGCTGATTTCGCCACTCAATCCAGGTACTGGGATTTCTGCATCCCATTTTGTGACGCAGGTGGCTTTGGCTACAACTTCATCCGCCACGCAGCTTCACAAAATGTCACTGGCCTTACGTTTACGACTAGTATCTCACTGCCCAACTACACTCTATCCGAAACTCGCGCATTTGTTCGTCCTTTACTAGAGAGATTGACCGAAATTGGAATTCCAATCACCATCCCACAGCTCCAGTTGAAGAGGTCGACCAACACACAACCTACCGAAGATGATGGGCCACTGGGCACGACCGCTATCGGGGATTCTGTCCACAACACCCTCATAGCATCACGACTCTTCCTCCGCTCAAACTTCGATAACGCTGAATCTGTAGAGGAGATGAATCAAGCAATCCGACGTTTCGTAGAAGAAGGTGGTTACGATTTCCACGGCCAGAACTACAACCCAAACCCCTCATCCCGTCTCACGCCACCAAACGCCCTCCACCCCGCCTTCCGTAAAGCGATTATGCATGCCCAGGGATACGAGACCAATGCTCACTGGGATGGGGTATCTCCCGTACTCTCTTACTCCGAACAAAAAGCACATCACGATCGCTTGCAAGGCTATATGCAGCAATGGAGAGATATCACACCAGGCTCTGGGAGCTATATGAATGAGGGTGATGCTCAGACACCGAATTTCAAGGACGATTTTTGGGGGGATAACTATGAGAGGTTGCTAAGGGTGAAGAGGGAGCGGGATCCTTGGGGTGTGTTTTGGGTCGTTGGCGGTGTAGGGAGTGATGCGTGGGAAGTCAAGGGAAGGGAAAAGTTTGTGACACAGCATGGAGTGCTTTGTAGGGCGGATTGAGGAATTATATGGTAAGGAGAGGATGGTACCTAGAAGAGAGGATACTAATTTTCATTACTTTATATTTGCTGCCTCTTTTCGTATATCTAAATATGTACTAGAAAGGGATATTATGATACTCTCAGCACTCGCCTAGTAGCTTCTAACTCAAACTTCCGGCACGTTCTAAATGTTGTAAATATAGTTTGGATTGATATCACGGCATCTTCGTTATCTAACCTCAAAGGACTGATAGCTCTTGATAGGTATGCCAGTAAGCACAAAAAGGTAATGTCCATAGCAGGAACATTCCCCAAGCGTGTAATCGTCAATAACAAATACCTTCACGTGACCAAGCATCCAAAGTGTCAAAAGCTTTACATACTTAATATTCGGATTCTGTGTAAGTGGTTCAGGCTATATAGAACCAAGTACTGTCTATATTTGCGTTTACACCCACATCATAAACAACCCAGCATTCACAGCAATAACACCACACAAAAAATCTACTTGAAGTTTCTGGGACGGACTTTAGGTGTCCTACAAAAAGATTCTTCAATTTTTACGTAAATTCGCTGACATGACAAGCTGCCACCTCCAATCTTGACTAATGCCAGCATCTATTCTCAACAACAAGAAACCTTGCTTATCAGAAATCTCAGTGTCCTAAATATAGTTTAGATTTGTAAGTATTGCACCCTTCCATGCATCCACGAAATAAAGGGATCATATTGAAACCCACCCGAACAGACTGTTTAGGAATTTGAACAGCTAATACGGCTGAGACCTGTCATTAGATTAAAACGAGAGAGAGGCGAGGACATGCTGCTCTCCAAGCCGTCCCGCGATGGTCCGTAAGTTATTTAGTGCGGTACGCCTAATCATTGCACCCCTGTAGACTGCCCGTAATTGCTTGTTCTACACAAGACTCTAATCTCGGATACGCACGTAAATGATAGACAGAGAGCGCGTTTACCATGATTCAGAGGCCTGTTACAGCGGGGTCTCAAACCACCCCCTTGGTACATGCCCTATTTAGTCGACATGCTTGGTGAGCCAAGAGGCCATGTGTGCAATGAAGAATTATCTCCAGATGAACGAAAAAGCTGGCGAATTCAACACCAAACCATAATACATCTATTGCTATTCAGTTACTGCTTTCTACCCATCAAGAATGACTGTCTTACCATACTATTTGAAGTGTTGAGACCCTGTCGAATACACATGTGCAGGCAACTCAGCGCGCACGGGACGCCCCCCACAGGTCTATCTTCAAATGAGGATCTATCGCATTCGCATTCGCCGATCCAACGCCAGCAACCACCACAATGACGATAATTCCGCCAAGTGGACTGTTGAACCGCTCAGACGCCGGCTTATGCGTCCGAGTCTCTTTTACTCTTCCTGCGAGCCCGGGTACTTTCGCTCACTAATTTGAAAATAGTCTGATACCTTCCGTCTTATAAAATTATCGTATGATTATTAGTGTTTTCGGTGTCCTGTAATCTCACGCAGCTTTGCGTGAAGACGCCATGCAAGCGTTGCAGTGACGGTGGGCTGCTATCCGAGCATGCTGGCACCGAGTGACCAGGCACCACTTTTAACAGCAGCGGACGGAGGAAGACCTCTTTCCTGAATGTATTCTTAGTGCTGCTACTCCGTCGCTTCAGGTTACATCACTTGATTTTTCTTTGAAATGGAATATATCCTTATTGAGTTTCGGATGCGGCCGGCTGAGGTCAGATGTCACCTTGGCATGGGTCAGGTGTTTTCCAGGTGTCGAGGTAGCTGGCTATGTGACGGGTCGCCGAGATGTGACAACAATGTTCTCTTCTTCCTGACAGATACCTTATAGATGTAAGGCAAAGAAGCCCTCTAACACTAGTTTACTGAACACAGCATAAAAGAAGAAATATCATTTACTACTTGTCAGCTTCTCCACCGCGGCTCCGATACCCACTCGGGGTGTATTGGGAACGAAATTCGTATACAGGAACAGCTCGTCGTCTTTCATACGCTCCTCAGTGAAATAAGGTGCACTCATTGTTCCACATCAGTTAAAACATGGAGATTTAGTTAATTTTCCTAGAGCTGTCCTGATTCCAGAAGCTCGTGGTTCGACTTCCCAAATTGATCCCGTAAGTATTTATAATCAGTTTGTAGGTTTTTTTGGTTCGGTGATGGTCTATTCGATGTTGGCTGGCGAATTCTATACCAAATCAGGATCTATCTGTTGCCATTTGCTTTACTGTCGTCTACCCTATCCATCAAGACTTTTTTGTATTACTATTATTGAAGTGTTGAACCCCTGTTGAATACGGGCAGCTCAGCGCGCACGGGACGCCCCCCACAGGTCTGGATCGGTGATGATTGAGATAGCTTAGGCTTACTTTGTAATTTTCGGCATATTGCTGGGACGCGTCGACACTGACTCGACAGATCCCGCCTTCTGCCGTGATCAGATGATGGGCGGTGCCATGATGTACATTAGATCGCGGTATCGTTCGACGAATGAGATTCAACGGAAGAAAAGGCCGCATTGCTGATCTGTTTCTAAGGATGGACGGCAGAGACGACCAGAGTGTAATTTGCTGCCGAGACCAATAATAATGGCCGTAATGGAGGATGTTGTGTAGGAAGAGCTCACGGAGCGCATACACAGTCCGCCTGCGGCGCTGCCAATAGGAGACTTTAGAGCAGCCGTCTCGCCTCCTTAGGAAATATTCATGACAGTCCCCATAGCTAGATACCCGAAACCTATCGTCTCTTCACATCCTTCCAAACACTTCCCTTATCCAGCGCTTCCAACCCCCCTTTCCCTACCAGCTTTGGGAGTGCCTTGTTTTTCGACAGATCAGTTGGTTTCACACCAAACTCCCTCTCGAATATAGGTGCGATGCCATGAGACGCGCAAACCCGGTAATCGTTTTTCTTTTTAATTCCGTTCTGGCCTCGCTGGGGTATCTCTTTCACGAAGCAGTCGTCTACGGCGTTGTATAAAGTCTCGCCGGTCCCCGGGGTTGTGATAGTGTTGAGAAGTATTTCGGCTTCGCGGTTATTGAAGTATGGTTTGTTAATGCAATTGGACGCAACTACGCGTTCTAGTCGAGCGCGTGATTCTTCGTTATCGCCGAAGCTGCGTAGATCGTACATGAAGACGTGGAGTTTGTACCAGATAATGTTGGTTTAGCTTTCGTAAGGGTTTGTCAGGCACCACTAAAAGCGTTAAGCCATAGGTGACTGCCCTATTTGGAAGTAGGACCCAAAATAAAAAGGTATTGCGGTTCGTCTTGACATTTTGCGGATTTATAGTTGAGCATTGGGTCCAAGTCCAAATGCATTCGCCTTCTCGTTTCCTCTTCTTCTACATATCTCAGCGACTTCCCACAATCCTATTGAACGAGCTTTGGTTACTCTTGCCTTACTTATGCCTATACTCCTCCCACAACTACTAGGCCTCGCATCCCCTCTTTAGTTTGTAGCAACTATCTTCCCCATCCCCGACTCTACAGATGCGCAATCGTAGCGAGTATCTCTAAACGTCTACAGTGCTTTCGGACAGCCGTGTGGCACGGAGATGGTGTTAATTAAGCCCTCATGGATTTAGATTATGTGTTGAAGTTGAAAATCCGTTCAAAAGCAGTGTTCTACTCCCGAAACCGAACTTGGTACGCGCATCGGAACTCGAGTGAGATCGCGCTCATCGCACTTTCGGTTAAAGACTCCATTCTTCTAGACGTAACGAAGCTGTGAGATATAAATGCAGGAGCCTCCTGTGAAGTCCTTATATTTACCGTAGCGAAATCGCGGTAAGAGACGCGTATCGGAAGCAAGTGGTGCGGTTTTTCCTACCACTTATCCTAACTATACTTGATTGAGATTAATTGACTGTTGATTGCTTGATTACATAATAACCGTGTAGGAACAGAAAAGTTAAGGATGCAAGTGACTAATTTTCCTTATTTCCGATGGGATCAGATCGATACCTAGGTACAGTCTCCCCCTATGCGGACTGCTAGCGCCAACCTCGCCCAAGGCCTCGCACGTGTCTATCGGTGCTCTTCTTAGGGTGGAGACTGTATGTCAATGTCCTGGAGGAATCATCACATAATCTCAATTGGCGGTGTTAAGCTTGTGCAAAAATTTAGTGCAGGAAAGCGCAAAGCAAATCAACATTGAAGACTGAATACGTCATTCTGTTGCCCTATCACTACTCATGCATACATGTCATTCAATCTTTGTCATATTATTCATAGGTGGTAGATCTCCCTCTAGGTCGTACCTATGCCGACGAAAACGTATGTACAGTCCCCTCCCCTGCGCGGACTATATACCTCTACCTCTGCGTCCACAAGTAGTCGATCTCCAAAAGAAGACGCGCATCGCTTACAGCGGCCCTGAACGACGCTCTACATTGTGGCACCCGCCTGGGTAGATCCATCCGCCGCCAAAGAGGCGGCTTCTTCGGCCTTGGGCTTCACCAAACGAATCGTGACTTCTTCATCCTTGGAGTACACCCGAAGACCAAAGACACACACAGCGTTCCAGGGGTTCTGGTAGTCGTCTTTTGCCTTTTCATCTTCGTTTTTCTTTCCCTTTCCCTCGTCGGTGGTGTCCGGCTCGGGTGAGTCTCGGGGTGGGGAAGTGTTCTTTTCGGCAGGTGCATCCCGAGTGGTCATATCTTGAACAGGCGAGTCCTGAACGGGGGTGTCTTGAATTTTGGCTTTTGATTCCGCTGGTTCTGTTTCTCCAGACATCTTGCACTCTACCTCAGACACATTTTCTGTCTCCTTCTTGATCTTTTCATCGTCGTCTGACTTAATCTCGTCGTCCCCTTCCGGATCATTCTCCTTCGCTGTCTCCGTTTCCGCCGTGCTCTCCTCGTCTGATGTCTGGTCTTTCTCCTCCCGCTCTTCTTCGCGTGCTTTTTCTTCGCGCTTCTTTTCTTCGAGGTCTTTCTTTGCTTTCTGCCACGCTTCAAATTCGAGCTTATCCTTCTGGAACGCCGCAAAGTCGGCCTTCTCCTTTTCCATCTTGAGCTTCTTCTCTTTCTCAGCCTCCTTCTCCGCCGCAGTGGGCACCACGTTAGCCTTCGCATGAGCGATGTCATAGTTCATACCAATTTGTCGCAATTTCTGAGGTTTCTTACTCGCCACCTTGGCGACGACTTTGTGCACGTCGAGTTCGTCGGAATCTCGCGTGGCGACGATCTTGGGTACGACTTCGTATTTTCCTGGCTCAAGATCGACTTCGGCGGAAACGCCACGACTAGCCAGACGCGGGCATCGAGCGCGGACAATGTACTCCCCACTAGGTGACCCCTCCTCCTTGAGAATAAAGTGCAGATCGAAACTGTACTTTTCATGTAAGCCTTTGAAGTACCGTTCATCCAGCTTTGTTGGGTTAGCTTCGCACTATCACTTGAACTGAGAAACGTACCTGTGTCAGCATAAATACTGTGGGACCACCCTTCTTAATCTCGACCATAAACTTAGTGTTCAGATATCCCGTCACCCACGCAACGCCAGAGCTAGTCCATCGCTGCACAACCGTCCAGTCTTTATCGAAAAGCCGGGTGCGATCGAGTTCTTGGAAACGCCTGAGGACGTCTTCGTAGGCCATCCAGAACGTTCCGTTACTGTCGAAGCTGTAGCTGAGTTTCTGCAACCAGTACGGAGTCCACTCCTTTGATCCATCTGACCATGGCCCGTTCCACTCTCCGTTGTCTGCGGTTGGTGGCTTTCCCCACGGGTTTCTAACCAACAGCAAGCGCTTTATCTGACCTTGCTCATCCTCTGCCTCTACCGCCCTGAGGATAGAGTACGTATGGTTCGATTGCAGGCCGTGACGGGCATCATCGCTAGCGTCGAGGCTGATAGCAGCAAACAGAAACTGCTCGTTGACATCTAAGAGTTCTTTCCATAGTTTATCTTTGCTGAGGACCCGATTGAGCTTGATTACCGTATTCACACCTCCTGTGAGGTCCTCGACGCCTTCGCCAGTCTGACCCCCATCGATAGACTCAAAGTCTCCATGTATCTTTGCGTAGGCTTTCTCCAAGAGAGGAAGCCAAGTCTCGTTTTGGTTCGTGCACGAACCAAAGTAAAGAGCTTCTGAGCCTGTCTGGTAGTGCTTCTTGTGCTTAGCCTCCTTGACGCCTGTCGGGTCGTATTTGCCCGAATAGTCTTTGTGGGTGAGGTAGAGATTGTCGTCGACCACAGTGGAAACCCATTCGCCGTCCCGAAAGAAAACAAATCCGTAAGCGCCGCATTCTTCATCCTTCGCTACACAGACCTTTTCCATGAGGTTGGGCTTACTGCAAATTGTTGATAGGGCGGCAATGAACCAACAGTCACCGACTGCACCTTGGTTCACACCCGAGCTTGAGAATCCGTCTATGGTGAAGGATGGGTCATCGAAAATCCAGTCAACACGATGTACGGTGCCGGGAGAGCGCTGCTTCCTTGAATCGGGTTCCACCATCAGACTGTCAAGACAGTTCCTAATATTCCAATCTTCTTCGATGTCGAAATCCGGATCCGTGAACTGCCGAAACTTAGTACCGATTCTCTTGTTTGTTGCATTTGTTTACGTACCTTCTCATTATTTCGATGACATTCCTTCACGATACGCTTCACGCGATCCCTACACTTTTCTACCGCAGCTTTGTACGACTCTGCAGCATTCTTGCCTTTGACAGTGCCTCGCTTCTGCTTAGGCGGCAAGAGGTTCGTATAAAGCCTTGGCGGGAAGATATTCGTGACTTTGGAAGGCTTCTGTGTGACGAGGTCCGTCCAGAAGTCGTTTAGCTTTTCCTGTGGTTTCTTTGTCCTATTGTCTTCCTGGTCTTTCTTCGTGGCGGCATCTTTATCCGACGTATTCGTACTCATAGTGCTGACTTTATGGCGCCGCTTGATGCTGACGTGAACGGACTCAGAAGGAAAATGTATACGGGATTCCACCTGAGGTAGGTTCCTAGGTTGATAGGTTGAGTAGTAGAACCGAAGAAAACTTCACCTGGGGCGGGTTTATATTAGGGCAAGGCTACCGGTGAGCAGAGCAGAGAACGAGGCAAACGATACTGATACACGGACGCTAAACCATGGTCATGGCCACGATAGGGTGCCTCTTGAGCCTCACTATTCGTTTGCTGGCCCATTACGAAGCACTATAGGCAGTAGATAAGACACCAAGAAGCTCGCATGCATGGAGGGCAGCACGGCAGGCAGCGATTTGGTCTCGACACGTCAGACTTGAACGACACCAACGAGGCTGGACTTTAGCCTCGTAAGTGGCTGATAGAAGACAGCGGGGAAGCACACAGATAGATTTGCGATGGAAAGAGGGTGACCAAGAGGGTGAATTGACTCGAAATGGTATTTGGAGATGGCCTGTGCACACGTGAGTACCCCGCAAATCTCGCGTACGCGACTCCGACACGCCCATGTGACTTCCTTTTCCTAATAATGTACGGCATCTGGAAGTACCACAACACGTACCTTGGAGCATGAAAGGTGCTCTGTCCAATTGGGTCGCTCGTGCTGGACTACGTAGACATGACCCACACCTTATGTAATATGGATACTGCAGAACAACTGCTATCGCTCATGTTAGACGGCTTGTGATAGCTATGGAAAGCATGCTCTAAGCGATATGACGCCAAGCCCTCGCTTGATTGGCCCGGTCGGCTCAACCGGCGCGTAAACTACCCTTCCTTGGATAAACTGGATGATGCAGATCCTCGCAGCATGGCAATTGATAAACTGCGTAGCGGGAGTTCGCATCGGGCTACCCGCTCCGTTCAATCGAGAAGGTCCAGAGAGATTTTCCGTCATGTGACTTAGTACCACTGTTGGTGCTAACTGTATCTAGACACTGTTCCTATGCATGAACATAGGAACGTCAGAGCACGTGGCGGAAAATCGACCTCCGATCCGTACGTAAATTAAAATACGCTGCAGGGTCAAAAAGATCGGGGAAGCCGCGCTGAAGGATTGCGGCTGGGCGGGTCGCGGTTGATACCTCATGGGGTCGTTGTATCGAGCATTATTTGAAATCGTGATGAGGCTAGCTAGTCAGTGACCCCTGTGTAGAAGGCGGAGAGTCAGATGGTTCATGGTGACGTAGGGGCGTCATCAGCTCTCGGCGTGATAGTTTTGGTCGAGTAGTGCTGGTCGGTAAGACGCATGCCAAGTAAGGATACAATTCCGCGGAAAACAGTGGCCATTGCCAAAGCGTGCTGGGGGACATGACAGGGCCCTGCGAGAGATTCTTAATCGAGGCAAGTAGGACCATGGTCGAGGGGATCTGGAAGGGGATCTGAAAGGGAATCTGAAAGGGAATCTGAAAGGGAATCTGAAAGGGAAAGTGTGTTCTGGACGGCCAACAATGGCAAGGGTGGAGTTTGGGGTGACGATGAGTCGAGAATTTTCTATTTGACATCCTTCTTTCCAATCTAAGTTGGGGGTAGCGAAGGAGTATGAGGTACCAGATGGGTGACAAAGTAACAAGAGGAAAGTCGGGAAATCGTGACTGATAGCCGGTTGTGTGACGCTACAGGTATTAGGCGATTAAGAGGTAGTACAAGAAGGAAGGCGGCCCGAAGGGTGCCCACCAACCAATGGCCAGACAGAAGCGGTGAGATTGTGCAGCGATATCAGAGAAAGCTCAGGCTAACGGAAGACGCCCCCACGCCTCCGCTGAAACCGACCTAGAGCGGAACCTATTGCTTTTGTGCACGAAACGAAAAAGAGAGCAAGGAAATTTCCAGCCGTGACTCGGAAGGAAGGACTCCAACGTGGTACGAAAAAGAGCGCCGCCGAAACGCCGTGCTAAAATGCATGCGAACCCGAGGCCGAGTGATGGACGGGGCGGGAAGATAGAGCAGCATGCAGATGTGAAAGGGCATGTGTTGTGAGTTGGCAGGGGTGGGTGCCGCAAGTAGGTCATCGATTCGCGAGCCAATCTCCTGGGTCAGGAAGGTCGATCGTCCTGCATGGACTGGGCTCGAGTCAGCATCTGAATATCTACTCGTGATTTTTCCTCGTGGGATGTCTTTTGAAACGCGGCTCATGTCAGAGAAAGCTGACGCGTGGCGACTCATCCTTATGGGGCCACCACGTGTTGCAGAGAGGGAGGGATGCTGCGTACGTACCGCTATGTGCTCTTCTTGCTGCTGCACGGCCGGCAGCACTTCAGCTTGCAGATGGAGCACTCGTAGATGAACGGATGAGGGCCGGAGTGGCATTGGTTGCAATTCCACTGGATGATGTTGGTGTCGGACTTGATCATGGTGAAGTTGTGGTTGCATGCTGCCGGGGCTGCCATTGTGATGGGCCGCGATGGTGTGCGGAGTCGAGATTGGTTCGGCTAATGCTGGGGTGCAGGTCGGATAGGGCTGAGGCGGTAAATAGACTGATAGACGGATGGACTGGCAGCACAGAGGTAGGAAGACGGGTACTAGAGGCATGTCAGTGGATGATTGGGGGGCGGCCAGATATGTACTCTGGGATATTGCACGCAAGGCTCACCAGCTGCAAGACGGGCCGTTGATATAGTGCGATGCGCGAAAGCCGAGGCGCAGGAGTGTTTTGAGTCGTGGCGCAAAAGCAAGCAGGCAGGCTGCTGTCAGTACAGTATGCTCGATCCGGATGGTGTGCTGAAGGGGGACGAGGCGATCGATGCTGGGTGAGGTTGAGCTTGAGTGCGCGGCTCAACGTCCGTCTTATACCCTTTCTCCACAGCGTTCCTGGCCATCCGGCCATTCTGCGACTAGTTGATACTGCGACTACGGACCGTCACTGTACCAGAGCCCATAGTGCCCGCAGTAGTGGTGCTAGTGTACAACGGTTGCCAGCGTGCTGCCATGGCCCGCTCTGTCTTTCCTGGACGCGTGAGGCTCGAAAGCGGACGGGCAGACTACGGATAGAGGAATAGATACACACTGGCGGTTGCACAGCGCGCTGGACTGAGGAGCCTCCTCTACCACCCTCCTGCCTCCGTCTGCCAGCCCTCCCAAGGGAACATGCCCCGGTGGAGCCTGTCTGACGCGGGCTGCCTGTTCCGCAGCCGCGGCCATGGTAGCATCCAGCAGCTCTACCGCAGACAAAAAGGCGGGTTCCGAGCACAGCGGCGGCGTCGCGATGTCACACACACGTCCAGACACCCCCATCCCATCTCATACCGACCGTATCCCATATCCTGAGGTCGGAGGCGCGAGGACGGACGCTCCGGCCACACGGCGGCCACCACACGGCTCCCAGCACCTGGGTCGTCTGCCTTACATACAGTACGGACTGGGGTCGGCAAATAAGGTTTGGGACGCTTGTACAAGGGTGGAGCATGAACGGGTTGCCCCCTCCCCCTGTCGCCCTTAGCGTCTTGGCCGAAAAGACGGCCGATTTCTCAACTCTCTGAGAGTCAATTTTGACGGTTTTTGATGGTTTTGAGTTCGATTTTGAAGTTGATAGTAGGAAGGATAGTCAAATTGATCAATAGACTACTCTAAATAGGCCTTTTGGCGCGGATTAATGGTTGTTCCGGAGGTCTTGGCGCAC
>MU006786.1:902911-982346 GCA_010093635.1 Massarina eburnea CBS 473.64
TCTCAGAGAGTTGAGAAATCGGCCGTCTTTTCGGCCAAGACGCTAAGGGCGACAGGGGGAGGGGGCAACCCGTTCATGCTCCACCCTTGTAGTGCTTTTGCGCGCCTTCCCCTGTCGCCCCGTCCCGAGGTCGTTGCTTCCTTTTCCATCCTCACCACCACGCCAGCGCCAAGCGTCCTCGACTGCTACTCCCCTCCGTCCGATTTACTGCATACGCATCGCGCCGAACCAAGTCTCCCTGGTGGTGGGCAGTCTTCGGCACCGTGCGGCCAGGCGCGGTAGGACGGTTCACAGAAGACGCCCAAACCGTCCTGCTGCAGACGCCCCCTCTCCACCGTCCCTGTCTTTATATTGTCTTCTGCACAGCTTCTTTGCTTCTTCCCTCAGACAAGTCGACGGCCGCCAGACCCAAGCCGCGAAGGTTCGGCCGCTGCCCGCGCTCCCGTTTGACGGCCGCCCGTGGCTGTGGCGTGATTTCCCGCCATGGTCGCCGCCGTGAGTCCGTCCGGCTGGTCGTACAGAGCGACACGGATGCAGTCCGTCGTCGCCGCATCTCCATCCCTTCGCGGCGCCTGAGTTCTCTTTTCGTCCCGCGTGCGGTTGGCGGCATTGGGATCCTCCGGCAAGGTTGCTGCATGTGAGCGGATGCAGAGTCACCTGCAACACGCTTCCCCCAACCCGGTTGAGCTCAAGAGCGGACAGTTACATGCAGCCTCATCCTGCGGGAGGCGGCCGTTGTGCGACAGTGCCAATGTCCCCTGGCCGACGAAATCCCTACCCAGAGCTTCCACCCTCTTTCGGGCCCACTATTCCCCAACGGGCGAGCCTACATCCACCGAGTCGAGGTGGCTGCGATGGCCCACTAGTAGACCTGCGTGTGTTGCTTGCTATTTCGATCACCACTGCATGTAACCTGCCCACGCTAACGACGAAACGTCATTTAGGGTTTGAGTAATGTGGCCTACCGCGTCCAAAGTCCCGATCTACAAACATTCCTCCGTAGCTCTCAATTAGCATGTGCTGTTGCCGTTTCCAGGAGAAGCTCGGCCGAAGAGCCCTGAGACCTGCTCAACCACATATCAACTACATATACGTCCATCTTGAAATCTATCAGCAATTGAATCATAGCCAATCCTGCCACTGGTCTCTGTCCCAACATCTTCAGATCGACCATGTGAAATCGACTCTAGCAAAAGAGCCAAGTCGAAGTCACTCTGAGGAAGTCCTTCTTTGGTCCTTCTTGCGTCAGAACACAATTTTCCTTACTACGATTCCCCGTTACACGGGATCGGGGTGGACCTGGCGCTCGGCAGCACAAATGCAAGATCAGTGCTACCGTGGAGTCCTGCGTGTGATACCTGGCGTTGGTGGCGCACCTCACGCCAGGCTCAATGCACGTCATGCCCTGGCTTCGCTATCTGCGACAGAGCAGAATTGGCTCTTCTCGAACGCCAAGTATCATTGTCTTTCTAGCACGCGAGACCGTCCCACTCCGTACTTTTCTCTCAAAGGGACGCAGGAATGGCAATCGTTAACACCACCCCTAGACAATGGAGCCAAACACTTTTCTGTATCTCCATCGAACGGTCTCCTAGAGGCAAGGAAGCACTACAACCCAGTACTTCCTCTCTTTTCCTAAGCTTTGCCAAGGAGAGTCATCTGCGATTCGAATCTTCAAGGACGTGAACACTGTCTCGCTTCGACTGTTTGCAGTTCGTGGAAGTCAGTCCTCACATTGCCTCAAGCCCGGACAGCTGTGTATTGGGTAGAACAGTGATAAGAGACGACTATGAAGGAAGCTATTGCATTCCCCTCAAACTACACCGCCGTAAGCGCCGCCATCTGAGTTATATCCGGTACCGCAGCACAAAGGAGATCTGCGTTGGATGAGAGACACGACAGCCGACCCACAGTATCCAAGTTTCCTTGAGAACCTCAATCCGGGTACCTGGACCGTAGCGTTTCTGTCCATGGCATGGTCATTGGCTACAGTTGAAAGCTGGCCGCTGTTGTGCCTGCCGTTTTCTGTCACGTTCCGTGCAATAAAGCACAGCATCCTCGGCGTCCTATGCGTGAAGTCCCAAAAGATGCAAAGTATTGGGAGGAGCCCGGCCAAAAATGGACGTACACAGTTTCCGACGACCAATCGGGATGTTTCTCAATAGCCTTAAGAGCTTCCTGCAGCCACGGCTACCGAGTTCTCGGTTTGAGGATTGACAATGCCTATACTCAGATCGGGGTGGGAGCTAAACTGGCTCGGGACCTAGTCGGTGGTCACACAACACACTCGGCGACATCCGACTGTATCAAGCGGTGTCGCTTCCCTAGTGTGGCTTTCCGCCTCACGAGACCCTCACATACTTTCATTATGCTATAACTGGGCCCTTGTATCATCAAGGTACGTACCTAGTCACCGTTGCACTATCTCACCGCTCCGCCATGGGTGCTACCCTTCCGTTGCCCGTGACTACCTCAGTCCACTCAACTATGCCTGATATGCTAACAAAGGTCAGTACTTCAGTGCAATGCTAAAACGAGTCAACGACAACTCCCTTCGCTGATGATTACTTTTCACGCGCGGCGTGCGGTCTCCACCAACATATTGGGGGCGCTGTTCTGGCCATCGTCGCCCACACTCGATCTGATCTCTGATCGCCATATCAGATGGTACCCCACAGCTCGCGTGATCAATCGAGTTCGAAATGGGCAAGCCGCAGTGACGACCAATGTGACCGACGACGCCATGGCATTGCGAAATACAGTCTTTTGGCGGGAGTTTGGAGACGCGTTCACGCACAAGGAGTTTGTTTTGGTGCACCACTGCTGCAATTCGAATTGCCGTGATAAGTTTCGACACGGGTAGTACGGCCAACCAATCGGGTTGCTTCCTTTTCGAGGGTCACTACAGCATGAGCAATGCTCATGGGCGGTTTAAGGTTGACTATGGATAGGCGGTGAGCTTGCGCGACCTCTACATCTAGGTTGACTGAACAGTCGTGAAAACAACAGGCTACATGCGACAGAGTACGTTAATGCATATTTTAGCCCCCTGTACAAAAGTGCATTCACCTTTTTCGCAGAGCCCCGAGGACTTTGCATGGTGCTTGTTCACCAAAATGCGAGTTGCAAGTAGCGGGTGTCAATTCTACAGTCACAATTAGAAACGCCTTTGGCATTGTTACACGACAGGCATCCAGCATCAGTATACGCACCGCCTATCGAACTTGTATCCGACGTTTTTCAAGTGCCTAGCTTCTTCGAACCCGTGCTCTACATAAAAGTCTCCCAGTCCAAGACCGTGCTTCCAGCCAGTCTCATCAACCGACCTCACTTTGCCGTCTTCATTCTTGTGCGCCGGGATATATTCCGGGAATGCGTTCGGCGTTCCGAGTATCTCGATCAATTTGGTGAGCAGGAGGGACCCGATACCTCCCTGCGTATGCTCCGGGTGGCAGAAGAGTGAAAGCTCGGCTCTTGCCCTGGGATAATGTAGGTTGCCCTCCGGACTTGACCTCCGGACTTGACCTCCTCCTTCGAAGATGGAGGACATAGTACTCCAGCATGGCGTGGATTGAGGGAATGTGTTGCTCGTTACACGGGAGCAGGCGAAGCGTGCTCAGGGACGAGGCCATGATTCGGCGAAGTGATGGTCGCGTGCCAGCGCACCACGAAAGTTGGTGATACACCAACAAAAGATAAAGGGCAGAGTGGGAATTACGTGCACAATGCCTTTCGAAATGTCATATACAAGCACTTTCGATCCTGCAAGTCAGCCCCCAGCCCATGAAAAGCCGCCATCACCACTACCTATCCCATCGGTCCTTCTTTCCTAATCTGCGACGACGTGGCCCGTGCGCTGTACCCTGACCGCTGCACCATGTCAAAAATCCCCCCACCACAATGGTCGTCCCAACTACACCACCAAACCCAGCCCTTTGACGACATCTACCTACTCGGTCCTCCGACAATGCGCGGTGCTATTGTGTTTAGCGGGAGCTCGCATCCCACTCTTGTCGATGGCATTTGTGACCGGCTAGGCATGAAGCGTGGGGTTGCTGCGCTAGGAAAGTTTGCGAATGGGGAGACGCAGGTCCAGATACGTATGCAATTCTTCCGAGGACGATAGACACGAATGGGCGCTAATCCGTACAGATACTTCGGTACGGGACAAGGATGTGTTTATCGTGCAGAGCGGAAGTGCCAAGTGAGTTGTATCTAGTGATGGGAAGCAGGGCAGTACTGATGGAGGTCAGAATCAACGACGCGGTCATGGAACTCTTGATCATGGTCTCGGCCTGTAAAGGCGGGTCAGCCAGGTCCATCACAGCCGTCATGCCCTACTTCCCCTATTCGCGCCAATCGAAGAAGAAATCGCATCGCGGCTCCATCACCGCCCGCATGGTCGCCAACCTGCTGAACATTGCCGGTGTAAACCACGTCATCACCATCGACCTCCACGCCTCGCAAATGCAGGGCTTCTTCAAGTGCCCCGTTGACAACCTGATCGCCGAACCTCTCCTCGCCCGTTGGATCCGACACCACATACAGAACTGGAAAGACGCCGTGGTTGTTAGCAAGAACCCGGGCGGCACGAAACGTGTCACGTCACTCGCGGATGCGCTTAAGCTGAGCTTCGGCATTGTGACGACGGATCGGCGGAGAGGCGGTGGGAATGGCGGCGTGCATTGGAATGAGAGTGCTATGATGGAGAGTCTGAGGCTAGACGGCGCGTATGACGAGACACCTGCTGCGTTAGAGGCTGCACTGGATGCGGATGCGGTGGTTACACCGGCCTCGAGCTTGTCATATAATCCCCGAGCGGAGATCGGGAAGCCCAAGATGCGTACACGTGCTACATCCAACCCGCTGCAACGCCGCGCTAATGGAGGGTTGGAAGCGCACAGCAGTCCGCTGCAGAAGTCGATGCGGGCATCTTCGATTGTAGAGTCGGAGGAGTCGGCGGGAACCATTCGGGAGAGCAGCAATCCGGACAACGAGCCAATCGAGGAGCAGCCCGCGGAGGAGACCGCGGAGGAGAGTGCGGATGAGTACACTGACGAGGTACGCTCTCTTCACCCCAACCAACATACAAAGCTAACCAGTGCAGCGCGCGCGAGACGTGATACACGGTCGCCTCATCCAAGGCCACATCGTCGACGAAGACCACCCCTCCCCCGCCATGTCCGCCGTCTCACACTCGACATGGCGCGGCCACGCACCCTCCGAAATCGATGGTGATGTTCCCGAACACATGATGTCCTCCTTCATGTCCAATGCCTCTTCCGCGCGCAATAACAATTCCGAACACGCCCACGCGCTTGGCGGCACCTACGACGCAGCCGCTTCTTCGGACAACGAAGAAGAAGACCTCAAAAACCCTGAGGTCGAGACCATGGTCACGCTCGTCGGAAACGTAAAAGACCGCCCTGTCCTGCTCGTCGACGATATGATCGACAAGAGCGCGAGTTGGATCGCTGCCGCCGAGACAGTGGTCAAGAGGGGGCGGGCGACCAAGGTGTTTTGCATGGCTACACATGGTCTTTTTGGCGGAGACTGTCTCGAGGAAATGTACGCCTGCGATTGTATCGACAAGATCATCGTCACAAATGCATTCCCGATTCCCGAACACAAGCTGGCGCAGGCACGGGGTAAGTTGGTGGTTCTCCCCGTGGACAATCTGCTAGCAGAAGCGATCCGGAGGAACCATCATGGAGAGAGCATTTCGCAGCTGTTCATGCACTACGACTAAGGGCCTAGAGCGTGGAAGTGAGTAGTGCATCTACATGGATTTATCGTTTATGCATTAGCGAGGTGTTTTTTTGTTTTGTTTTTGTTTATCGGGATTGGGCCTGTGCCTGTGCCTGGGCTTCGGCTTGGGTATGTATGACTGCTTCCGCGGTTAGTGGGTTGTGTGCATGGGCATGGGAATGGTATGGTATGGCATTTCCCTGGGCGGGTACCAGTGCCTTGAGGGGTATCAAGTAGCACATTTCCTTAGTCTCGTCCTTATCAATTCACGGGCCAAAAATTCAAGGGTCCTTTTTTGTGTATGATAGGGCTCTCTAGATGCAGGCTAGAAAAAAAAACCGGGAATGATAGATGCTAACGGCGCAACGCTCCCTTTGCTACCATCACTGTCCACGCGCGCATCAAAAAGGCCCGTCAAATAAGCTACCAACCAGCCAATCGTCACTACTTGTACAGCAGAAGAAGCAAGCAATGGGCCAAACGAATGCATTAGTGAGAACCAAACCCAAGTCTGTATTTATAAGGTTTCCGCACAAGAAAGGCTATATACAATTGTTAGTTTAAACGATAAGACCACAAAAAGAAAACCCAATGTCCCTATCCATTCCTCCCCTCTCCCCATTACCCATCCTTCTCACACCCCAACTACGCATCTACAACCAGCGCTTGTTGAGCGACGAAGCAGCGGCCGCATCATCAGGGTTGTTCGCGGACAGCGCAGCAAGGATAGACTTGACATCATCCTGCCTCTTCTGGATGTTAGCACGCGCAGCATCCGCATCCTCGGGGTTGTTGTCGCGGAGGGCGGCGAGGATGGACGTGACATCGTCCTGGGGCTCGGCCTCACGCTTGCTCATGGCGGTCTCGGCTGCGTCGGCATCCTCGGGGTTGTTGGTGCGGAGCGCGGAGAGGATCTGGGAGACATCATCTTCGGGCGCTGCGCGGATCTTGATCTTCATGGCCGTGGCCGCGGCGTCGGCGTCCTCGGGGTTGTTGGTGCGGAGGGCGGCGAGGATCGAGGCCACATCGTCCTGGGGCTCGGCCTCGCGCTTGCTCATGGCGGTCTCGGCTGCGTCGGCATCCTCGGGGTTGTTGGTGCGGAGCGCGGAGAGGATCTGGGAAACATCATCTTCGGGCGCTGCGCGGATCTTGATCTTCATGGCCGTGGCCGCGGCGTCGGCGTCCTCGGGGTTGTTGGTGCGGAGGGCGGAGAGGATCTGGGAAACATCATCTTCGGGCGCTGCGCGGATCTTGATCTTCATGGCCGTGGCCGCGGCGTCGGCGTCCTCGGGGTTGTTGGTGCGGAGGGCGGCGAGAATGGAGGCAACGTCATCCTGGGGGTCACGCTTCTCTGTGTGCATGGTTAGTTATATAGTGTTCCGGGTGGGATGGGATAGATAAGATGTACCCGACGTAGCGAAGACAGCGCCAGAGAAAGCCGTGGCGGCGATGATAGCAGAGAACCTCATGTTGACTGATTAAGTTATATGCTTGGAGAGGAAGTGGGAAATGGGGGTATATTAAACTAAGGTAAGGTAAGGAGCGTGACCGGCACAGAAATTATGACTTGTGAGATAGGGATAGAGACAAACAAGGCGCTGAGTGAGCGCGGAGAGACGCAATATATACGCTCAGAAACAATGGTACAGATTCCTGCACATCGTTGACCAAGGCTTGATCTCTGGGATATGGAACACTGTATCAAAGCTCGATCAAGTTTCACGGGACGACAGAGTGCCGGTGCAGCGGAGAGTCCGTTCGATGCCCATCCAGCTGCACATCTCCCGCTGCAACCATGGAGGCCCTGGGAAGTTTGGTGTTTCTTTCCTTTTTGGGCGTCCTGTTGAGGCGACGTTCTGGACGATCGTGAAGCGCGCCAAGTTTCGAAGCGGGTCTGAAACATTGTGGAAACTTAAATTTGTCGTGGTTCGTGAGAAGGCCTGAGAACTCTGACGAGAATAACCCCCCGGATTCTCTATATCAGGCTCGCGGAGGCTGTGGCTCGGCTGGGCCGCGGCGTCCAGACGATTCGTGATGCACAGGTGAGGCATGAGTGCAGCGCTGTCATGTCAGAAGCCAGCAACGCCACGAAGCTTGTGTCACCACCTTATATAACGTCAGCCACCCTGCGTTGTTGCGGTCATCATAGATATTCTGAAGCTCATCGTGGGCTCGTGGTTGGGGCACTGGTGGTACGGGTGGTGATGAATCGTAAAGCATTGGGGAATTCGAGTGGTGGGAAGATGGAGAGTGTATCATTCTAGACTACACGAGCACTTTCTACGTTGACGTTAGCTATGTCACTTCTGTTGGGGAATCGAGCTTACAGTGGTATCGACCCCAGGGCCTAGCACTACCCGGTGAGTCTTGCACGATTCCAACAACGGTACCGGTATACTTGGAGTTTTCACGCGATTATGAAGATACAGTCATGCATGGATATACTTCCAGCTATAAAAATGGCCCGCGGGGATGCGTATATGTTATTCCTGTCAAGTATAAGTTTGTAGAGGGGTCGTACGAGGCGACGCTGATGGCGCATAGAGCGAGCGCTGGCATCGTCATGAATAAATTTTTATTGTCACCAACTGGAAACCGGCGAGTGAGGGCAATTGGGGCCATACGATAGGTATCCAGGGTGCAGTGCGGCGTGGAACTGCCTCAACACATCACGGAGCCTGAGAGATGAGGTTGGGAAAATGCTTGGCGCTTCCACCGTGCCATGTTTCATCAGCGCAGAGACCCCAACGTCAATTGCGACCCCGCGGGCATCGGAAAAGCGAGGGGAAGCTTCGGCATTGCACTGGGGCTAGCAATTGAAGCCATTGAGCTGGTCAATGGCCATCCGCACGCGTCACAGCATGCACAGAAGCATCGCCGGGGACACAGGCATGAGATTGAGAGCAGCTAACATGGATCTTTCTCCTCAGATTGCTGATCTAAAGTACATGTTTTACACAATCCGAGCTGCCACTAGACTAAATAGAAGCAGTCCTGTATGCACACACCCATCCGCAAATTTTCCACGCTGAGACCCGTTCCCGAAACCCGAAGACGAATACCAGAGTGACCACGCAGCGCACCCATCTATGCAACGTAGAGGAGGAGGAAAGACATCATGAGGGCGAAAAGACCAGTGGCTTCAGCGAAGGCGAAACCGAGGACGGCGTACTGGAAGAGCTGGCCCCTGAGGGAGGGGTTGCGGGCAACACCCTGGATGAGGGCACCGAAAACCGTTCCGATACCGACACCAGCACCAGCAAGACCGACGGTGGCGATACCGGCACCCTGGATCTTGGCGGCAGCGACCATGGCGGCGGCGGTGGACTCAGCGACGATGCCACGGCTCTGGATGATCTGGCGACCGGCGTTGTTCTTGAAGGCGTTGCGGACGGCGCTGTTCATGACGAGGCTGTTCTTGGGGGCCTGGACGCGGACGGGGGCTGCGATGCAATTGTCAATGGCTGCTTGATGGTGAGGGTCTTCAATGGATGGTGAACGTACCCTGGGTGGAGACGAAGCGGGTGGCCGGCTTGCCAGCGGACTGGACAGAGCGGGCGGCCAGGCGGGCAGCGCCGAAAGATCGAGCAATGGCAACCATTGTGGTGGTGGTGTGTGAGGGGAGATGGATTGGGGATGGATGAAGGTGCAATGGATGGAGTGTGGGAGGGAAGGCTGGAGGGCTGGAAAAACTCGCGAGAAGAGAAGAGCTCTGTCGCCAAGGCACTAGCTCCATTGGCCCGTTCACAGGTCTCCAGGCCGACGATCGATATCCTCATCAACTCTCTACCTTATCTACTGCTACGATCATCTTGTTGATGTGTTGATCGTGTGTTTTTGTCGTATGTTGTCGAGATTGTGTTCATTAGCTGTCGGGAGCTGCAGCTCGTGTAACGGGAACACTGGTGCCAAATAAACTCACAACTTGAGCAGCACTCCATCATGTACAATAAAACAGGCTTCACGCTTGTGACAATACTCTAGGGACATCTCATCAGGTTGGATTCGTAACCCCCAGTTAGTTTTATGACAACATATGTATTGTTTCTCAACTTCCCCGCCGGCACTCTTTCCATGTCCGTCCTCGCAACAGCAACACCATTGATTAGTGTTTGTTCAAAGACTACCACAATACACCCTACCATGAACTCGTCTACTTCAAACTTCCAATTCAGTCTCCACACCCTTTGCCGGTTCCTGTTCCAACGCATTCATCATCGGTTCCAGAACCCCGCACCTCGTCCTCTCCCCTTCATCAATCCTCTCCATCACCGTCGCATTCGTCACAATCCTCAATCTATCATTCACACCTCCCCGCTGCTTCTACTTTGTCGATCCTTCTTTCCTTCCCAGATTCAGATCCGAATATCTGATAAAACTCATCCAATATGCTCTCACCATGGGTACGATTCCCTCATTCACTATCCCGGGAAGATACCTAGGTCTACGGTAAAAAGTCAGCAAAGTTCGTTCATAGCATTATCCATTCCTTATTATTAGTTTCCATAAACTTTTTGGAACATCTGGTGGTTGCAGTATACGGAATCTAATGACGCAGAACTACAGCCAAGACAGCCTATATATGAGATATGTACGACTTCGGTAAATCCCTATCTGTATTGTTCGGACCTATACAACGTAAAGTTCAACAGTATGGTATGCACGAATGCCTGGGGCTTCGAGTGTAGGATCGAGAACAGCGTAGTGGAACTAATATCGCTATCAGCAATTTACTTCCTCTCGATCCACAAAAACAGCATAGCATCGATATGCTTCCCAACCCACCCCAACGCCTTAATCTGGTCCTTAATTCCATTGTTCAGACTACTTCACTCGACTACTTCTTTTGACCGTAGAAATCCATACGGCCCCACCCGATAGTTGATACTCAACGACTATATTACCTTCTCTAGCGAGGTCACTAACATGATAATTCGTATTAGAATTACTGCCGAAACCGCCACCTTGAATGAAAAACATGACCGGCAGTTACGAAGTAGAAGATGCACTCGAAGGCGCATAAATATTGAGGTAGAGACAGTCTTCGCTGGGTGTGAAGCGTGAATTAGGCTGCATAGACCAATGCGTGGGGTTTTGGACGCGGCATATGTTTCCGAACTATGGGAACGAGTTATATATATTATTGATTAGGGAAAAGGGCTTCTGTTGGATACGAGGTTACTTTTGTCGCATCTTGGAAGCCTTCGGTTGCGGGTGGTTTATGTGGTGCGCCGAAACGCAACTTCCCTAGAGGAGGCGTGGCATACCGTAAACCGAGCCATTGCGTCGTTCTGTCGCCAACGACTCGTCCTTGGTATTTTTAGTATCCATGAAATCGACAATGGGTCTGGCTGCTAAAGAGGAAATAATGTTCAACGCGAGTACGGTTGCTGCTGCGATGTTGCGAGGCCACATATTCGCTAACTTCACCACCACAACAAGAGGCAATGTTTTCAAGACTAAAACTCAGATCTTATGATTGCTTCATGGTTTTCGGGCTCTTGACGTTCAAATAAGGTACATAAAGTATTTAGGTGATCAAGTGACAATTAACCGGTTTAACATAGATTGGCGGACATGGACCATTCCGAACCATATCGAACCTCTTTACCCAGTACCGAGAGCTGGGTATATCACCTGAACCAATCGTGTCTCTACAGAACAAGGCGTCGGAATTATAGCTGCGAATCCCTGTGTAATATATTGCAGACAAATGTTTAAGAGTAGATCGCACGAGCGCACCATGTGGAACAAAAACCCATATTCACGAAAGAAGGCAACATCACAAAGTCAAAGGCAAAGGCAAGGCAAGGTTTGAAAACAGAATCTGTTACTTATATACACTTTCTCATCCAACGACACCTTCGCAAAACAACGCTCAAAAACCATCATCAACAAAACCACATCTCACACTACCATACATTCCAACATCCAACACATCTAACCATCTCCACAATAGAACGCGTAAGGCGTACAACATCCATCACCCTAAAACATCATCGCTTACAAAAGCGTAGACAGGAGACCCTCAACGGGGCTGAGAAGGCCCTGGAGGAGAGAAGAGAGCTCACCCTCGAGGGTGGTGATCTCCTGGAGGACGGGGCCGGTAGCGGTGGCGAGGATGTTGTGGACGAGGTCGAGGATGGGGTCGAGGAGAGGGCTGAGGGTCTGGAGGACGATGGCAACCTCCTTCTGGACAGTGGTGAGGATGTCACCGACGACGGCACCGAGAAGCGACTCGACCTCCTGCTTGATGCTGTTGACGAGCTCGAGGACAGCCTTCAGGAGATCGGGAACCTGGGAGAGCTCACCCTCGACGAGGGGAAGGACGAGACCGGTGATGAGGGGAATGACGTCGCCAACGAGGCCCTTGACATCGCCAACGATGCTGTCGACGCAGGACTCGACGAGGGGAATGATGTCTCCGCCAACGACCTCGCCGGAGACGACCTTGTCGAGGGAGGTGAGCTGAGTAGAGACGGCGGTCTTGCAGGTCTGGACGGAAGTGCAGGCGTCCTGGACGGTGACGGTGGTCACGTTGGTGGTGGTGGTGGTGGTGGTGGGGACGGCAATGGCAGAGCCAATGGTCAGAGCGGTGAGAGCGAAGCTGAAGAACTGCATCTTGATCGAGTTGAGGATACTTGTATCGGGGATAGGGCAAGTAAAGATTAAGGATTAGAGAATTATTAGAGTGAAGTGAGTGTAGTGAGTGAGTGAGTGTGTAAAGAGTGACTGTACTGTGGTAGTATCGACAACTTAATAAAGAGCGAAGTAAAGAAAAAAAAGCTTCCAACACCAGAGACGGGCAATATATACATTTTCTGGCTCACCGTAGCCCGGCGTAGCCCACTTACCTTACTGCCGCCCCCCTGAGCCCCTTTGATTCGACATCCACCCATTTCACTCCTTAACGTGCAAATCCCACTCTACCGCGCCAGACCGCCTCCGTCACCGTCATAGAAGCCTGATAGCGATAGACACTCCTCTCACACAATTTTGCGCTGTTATGGTCCGAGTTGTTCAGCTCGCGCCGCAGCACGCATAGCGACTGTGTGCCACTAACCCGCCAATCGACTAGCCCGTGTCGTTAACCATGTTCAACCACCAACACAACGGCGATCCTCATTACATCCGTCCTCAAATGCTGCTAGCGTCCCACGTGCCCTGAAAGTCGCTTCCTCTTTAGTGATGCTGGCCAAGTCGTTGGTATTGAGACCCAACGGCCCGTCGCAAACTGTAATGTTAGTGGGTGGTGAACGTCTGAGATTGTTTGACCCCCGGTTTGCGACAGAGTCCGTGAGCCGGAGTGTTTTGGGATCTTGCTTTTGTGAAAATCAGTATCTCAGTTGTGTAAGCATAGCGGAATAAGAGGGATAATCATGGGACGATCACCTGGATGACGTCGCTGGTCGATGCACATTCCGCACGCACGAGTCACGCATGGATAGGTGACCTTCGGCCATTTTTCATCATATCCCATTGCGATTATGCCAAACAAGACTTTTGTGATCCTTCCCATCATTTCATCCGCCGAGCCATTCCGTCCATCGCACAGTCAGATCGTTCCGATCCATCACATAAACCCACCCAACCGGTTATACTTCGTTCCGAAATCGAGCCATCAGACCCCTTGCCTCCACGGTGCCGAAGGACAACCACATCCATGATGACGGGGAACATGGGAATGAAAAGAAAAATTACAATACAAGGCCGTACTGCCAGAGGCAGACGTCTGGGAAATGGGTATTCAGACATTAGGTGGTCGAGGTCGACCTAAACTTGAGCAGTTCGCGTCGACGCAAGGCTCAGGGGGTAGAGTGGCGGACAGTTGATCGAAGCCGAAGAATAAGCAAACCGTATTTCGCATGCGTAAATGTCGTTAAGAATTGTGGCAGAAGAGCGAGGGCTGGTGGAGCACCGGCTACTACTCTGTTGTCAACGAGCTGATGGGGGACCCTGCTCTGCTCTCGTCGACAAGGTCGCTCATCCGCATCTTCTTGTGCTGTTGGCCCTCGCCTTCGAAGTCATCTAGCCGCCGCTTGAGATCTGCCTCCCGCCGCTTGACCTCCCCAAGCTCGGCCCTCAGCTGGGCTTCCATCGAACGGGCAGCCTTTTCGCTGCCTTCGAGTTCGGTCACGCGACCTCTGAAGAGATCGTTGACCAGCTCCAGCTCGGACACGCGCGTTTTCAGGGCCGTGTTCTGCGCGGCCAGGGTGTCGTAGGCCAGGGGTGGTTCCAGGTGGGAGCCGTTTACCGAGGACGGTGCAGGGGAGGGCTGGCGGAGAGCGAAATTCGGCATTTGCGGAGAGTGGAAGGCATCGGCGTGCAAGACACCATCGAACATGTGCTGGGGAGCAATATTGGACGGGTGGCCGTAGGCCGGGGTGCCTGTGCGCGAGATGGGCGACTGGGAGCGGTCAGAGAGACCCGAAGAGATCTTCCCCGAGGCGCGCCGCTGCTGGGCGAAGCCGAGCGAACCATCGGCGTCGGGGTGGGCAGCCGGGAGGCCGTTGGCTTCGGGCTGCGGGCAGCAGTCAGCACGTGTACAAGAAGCGTGTTGAGAGGGAGATGCGGCGGTACCTTTTTGCGAGCGCCGGGTGCGCCCGTCTTGACGCGATTGCGGCTCTTGATCACGTCGGTCTTGAGGGAGATGGGGCGCGGGCGGCCGTGCAGCTTCAGGAAGAGGCCGCAGGCGTTGCAGAGGACGGAGCCGGACTCATCGCGTCGCCACAGCGGCGTGGTGCTCGTGGTGCAGTTCTGGCAGACGGGCTGGCATGAGGTCAGCGACGTTGCTATCGATTGGAGATCGCGATAAGGATAAGGACAAGTTTTCGGCGACTGGCCGTGAAGCCGCCCGCGGAGTCGCGCAACGCAACGGAGGAGCCCTTACCGGCGAGTTTGGCTGTCCGCCAGCAGTGGCAGGCGCGGCGGTTGCGTAAGTCATGCTGTGGCCATTGGAGGGTCTGCCTCGCGGGTCAGTGGGTGGTCGATGAAAAGTCTAGTGCAGGACGCCAAGACTCTGATAAGACTAGGGAACGCGCTACGGGCGGGAGCAGCCACAACGCAGCAGCCAACCTCGGGAAACTGGAGAGCGTCCCCCTCCCCTCCCCAGCGCGTCGCGTCGCCCACACATGCCACCATGGAGACCCGGCAATGGAACGGATGGAACGTACCTGAGGAGCGGCGACACATTGCTGGGCGGCGTGCCGCGGCCCTGGTTGTTATGATTATTACTATTACTACTATGCTCATTACTGTGGGTCGTATTCGCGGCGGGGCTGGCAACGGGAGCCAGTGTAGACAGCGCCGGCAGCTGCACCGCCGCGTGGTTGTGGCTGGCGGGGTGCCGGTGTTGCTGGAAGGAGGCTATGGTCGACGTCGACGACGGCCGTGATATGTCGTGGCCGATGGACGGCAGAGATACATGGTCGAGCGGGGACGCCGTCTTGAAGGCGGGCAGGTCGAACACCTGCAGTATCGACGGGCGGCGGAACGACTCGGGGGCCTGCGGCCGGGGGAGAATTGAGGTCGCCAGTGCGGAAGCCGTGGTGTCGTAGGAGGGAGAAACGCAGGGCGTCTCTCGGCCGTTCAGATGGAAGAGATGCGAATGCGATGCGGAAGCGATATGGCGCCGATATGGACACGGAGACAGACACGGCGACAGACACGGGCGGCGCGGCGGCGGTGGTTAAGGAGCGACTGGTATTAATTGGGCGTGCAGAAGGACGACGGCGCAACAGCAATGTGTTCAAAGGAGCGTCGAGACGGTGGTCAAAGGAAAACGGCACAGTCCTCGAGATGAGATGCAAGGTACATTTCTTCGCCTTCGCGGATAAGCTTAAAGGGCTTAAAGGGGTCATGCTAGGGCGTCGATAGCACTATCGCTCTGGGCACGGCGGGGCTTAATTAGGTCCAATTTGATGACCTGCATGAATTCACTGGACGAAGCGCGCCGGAACTCTCCTTTTGACATCGATGTTTTCACTTCTGTCGTGCAGAGATCGCCCGCGACCGCGATCCCCGTGAACCCCCTCTGGATGGCCCCTACAGGCTTCCTACTTGGTGCAAGCTCCCGTTGCACGCAACAGCCAGAGGTTTCTCAACGCCTCAGCTGAGCCCAACGGCAGGGCTGACGGCCGCCAGTCTGAATCTCCAGACTGTTTCTCCTTTGGGCGCGTACCTGGGCGCTTACGATATGGTAATGATGTAGATCAGGGGCACAGACAAACAAAATCTCACAGAGCACGCGCTAACCCCACCAAAAAGAACGGCGTAACATTCCGCCCGCTTATGGCATGAATCGTCGGCCCAATGGGCGTCATGCTGCCCGCGACCTGTGAATGTCGAGAGAAACATATAGCACACTGGAACGGCCTCCAAGCTGCCCTTGAGCTTGCCGCGGGACCGTAATTACATTGACTGAGCACCACATCATCGTCGGGAGCCCTCCGGAAGCCAGACCATGGTCGGTCAATAAAAGGCACACCGGGATCACGGGATTGTACTCGTCCATGCCCCTGCGGCTTGCGTGTTCCCTCTATCGCCCGAATGAGAACCAGCCCTTCTTCGCTGGCTTCGCTTCCTCCACCTTACTCTCCTCCGCCAGCCTCTTTTCTGCCGCTTGCTCTTGGGCCTTGTTGCTGCGCCCGGGATACTCGACGTAGTTCCATGCCACGTCCAGAAACATGGGCTTCACGGGCACAGGCTTGAGTTTGGGAGGCCACGTGACGAGGTTCGTGACGTCCACAACTCCCGATGATGGATACTCGTTGAGCCTCTCGACGACGGGCGCGCCGTTCGTCAGCTGTCCTTTCGGAGTGGGGTCCGAGTTGGAGAGCTGAGATAGCGCCACCAGGCCGCGGTAATGCGACGTGAGGTTCTCCAGGTTCTGCTTCAGAGTCTGCGCCTGCTGCTCGGACACGATCAGCTTTGGTATATCCGACGTCGAAGCTGGTCTCGGGGACGAGGCGGCCTGGGAGGCAAGAGAGAGCGCGCGGTTGCAGAGCGCAAGCGCCTGTTTCGGCGCGGAGAGGAACGCGTGCGCATGCGAGAGGTTCAGACACTTCAACGCCTGGAAGTATGCGCGCTGACCGTCCAACTCAGAGACGAACCCAGCGTCGCGGGCAGCCCCTCTCAACTCCTTGACCGAGTCCTTGGTGAGTACGCTGATGCTCTGCAGTATCGCATCGTATAGTGCGACCCGTTCTCTTAGCCTCGCCAGTTTGCGGCCAGTTGGCTCTTCACGCTCGGACAGCTCCTTTCCATCTTTGCGTACCCGCCGTGACTTCTGTGGGGGGTTCGCGGAGAATGCAAGACCGTCATCCCCGCCGATGAGCACCCTGTAGCGACCGACTCGCAATGCAATCAGGTCGTAGTTGACGGCGAGACTTGTCACCCGAAGATCTTGCACACGTGCATCTCCCTCCTCCACACCCTCTTTCTCCAGCTCCTCGATCGCTCTCCGGGTTGCGTCGGCGGCATCTTGGCTAGCAATGAGGACATCGTCGTAGGCGTTGGCCCGGTCTTTGGGCGTGGTCAGGGACGTCAATGACTCGGTCAAGGTTGCGGAGGAAGTCTCGACCGCTACAAGCGCCAGGCCGATGGCATCATCCACTATGTTCGCGGTCCGGCTTCGCCAGGTGATCTCCGAAGCTGGTGCAAATTAGCGAGTGTCGTGTGCGATGTTGGAATTCCATACTTGTGGCAGTCGCTTCCGCTTCTTCGAAGGCCGAACCGTCGATCTTCTCCAGTGACTTCACGAGCTCCGCCTCGTCTTTGGGAAAGAAGGTCTTCGCCACCTTTGGCACGCCAACCGTCCTCGGTATCCGGTGCTGGTACGCGGCGTATCGTATGCTCGGGTCGGTCGTGCCTGCGAGCACTTCCTTGAACAGGTCCTTCTTGGTCGCCTTCAGTAGAGAGTGGTAGATGATGCGCGCAGCCGAGTAGTTCTGCAAGCATGGAATCCATCGGTCGTTGGATGCGTCGCCGGGTTTGTTGCCTTCGGCCTGCTTCTCAAACTCCCCTGCCCCCGCCAGCGCAAATGCGTATGCTCTTGCTTCCAGCACGTCCGTGTCTGTAGCCCCACTTGCCGCCTGGTCTGCCAGCAGTTCCACCGCCTCTTTTGCGCACCGTGCCGCCTTGTGCAGTCGCGAGATGATGTGTGCCCGGGTCGACCCCGTGATGCTCTTGTCGGCATTGTCCTCGGAGTGGGAGGCCTTCATGGCCATCGCGTGGGCCCATGCCCGCTCGGAGGTGAGCAGAAGCAGATGGAGAAACCTGGCGATGTCACGTTAGCATCTGGGGGGCACGGTGGGCACAGAGACATACTCTACGTCCTGCCTGACCTCCTCCGGCGTCACGGGGGGCTTTGCTGCGTATTTCGCATTTTTGGCAGTTGCGCGCCCGACTTTCTTGCGCACGATGCGCAGCCGCCGAGCCAAATGTGTGCGGTAGGTGCTGTAGTCGCCCACCAGGAAGGCCGCCTCGCGGTTGTCCGCTACGAATTTAGTGATGTCCATGGCGGTGCTCTACAATTGTCCTGCCTGGGAGGTGGGATGAGGGGCAATGGTGTTTCCGTGCCGGCATAAGCTCACAGACGCGCTAGCCGACCCCGTGACTCGAGAAAAGTTCCAGTCGCTCGAACAAAGCCGCCACGCCCTCTCCCACCTCTCCGCGCATTGCGCCTGTATAGTAGTGCATTTCTGGAGTTCGCGCGGCCCCAATTGCTCCTTGCATTCCATCTTGCCCCGACGTAGAAGGAGGCATGCGAAGCTACGAGGTCCGCTCTGATATCCTCGCCCATCTGTCGCCATCCCGCCCTATACACGCACTGTCGCACCCGCAACGCCCCGCTGATGCTCGAGCGGGCTTCGACATGCCTCGAAACCGGCGGACGTCAACTCCTGCGAGCTCCCCAGCAATGCCTGCGCACTCGCCGGATGCTGCATTCGTCTTTGTGGCCGCACGGTGCAGGCGACCCCATTCTCAACCACGCCGGCGATGACGTCGACCCACCGCGAACCAACACGGCTACGCGACCATACCACGGCCCGTCCCTCGATTTTTTATACCCCGAGAAGACGGTTGCGCTCATTCGTCGCTTGTCGACTTGTGCCTCAGACGTGGCGGATACTCGGAGGAGATCGCTGAATCGCTCTCGCCTTCGTCCGTTTTCCACGTCACAGTGGCAACCCGGCGAGGGTGAGGGTGCCAGCCATGTAGACGTCATACAAGCGAAGGAGGAGCTAGAAAATGTGCTGCTGAGGTCCACGGCCGCCAAGGCCTTGGACGCCCTCTTCGACACAAGAGAAGCCACAAAAGAGGCTGGGAAGCAAGAGCTAGCATGGCTGCTCTACTCGTCTTTGCCCGAGGCCAATCGCACTACCCGACTTCATATCAAGCTCCTCTCCTATCTCGCGGATGGCGACATGTCACGGGTGGCAAGTCGGGCGCTGCAAGTGTTCGGCGCCATTGGCAGCGACGAGCGGCGCATGTCTTCCTACAAAATCGCCATATCTTCCTACATGGCTCTCCGGATGGTGGGGCCAGCCATTATGCTCCAAGAGGAAGCAGCCGCACGCTTCGAAACCATCGACATTGGCACAGACGTGATCTTGCAGCGTACCATCCAGGACAACCAATGGGACCTAACGCTGCGTGTTTTTAGAACCTTCCTGCAGCAGGCGGAACGAATGAAGCTTAGAGTTGATTACTGGAACCGTGCCAAGAACCGGGAAGACTTTGCCGTCATTTGGGGTCAAGTTGCCCAGCTGCCAGACCTAGCCAAGCACTGCCATTCCTTCGTTGCACACATACAACAATTTCGCCATGGACTCACCTCTACAAACAAGGACAAGCATACTCTCTCGCTCATGGTGATGGGGTTTGTGCCGGCGGTCATGGACCAGGTGATCGATGCTCCTGAGCCCGACGAAGACAACATTTGGGACTTCTTTGTGTCCCTTTTTCTCGACCTGGAGGACCTGGGACTATCGACAAGACAACTTTACGAATATTCAATTGCCAAAATGGTGGACACGCCCCGTTACCGAGTCTACACCAACCGTCCCAAGATCTGGCTCCACCTCTATCTTCAATACCGCCGGCAGTGCCCTGATGTACCTGGACAAGGACCATCACGATATCTCATCAGCAGGATGGTAGTGCAACATGGCGAGAAGGATGGTTTGGAGCGTGTCGGTGATATGATCCAAGATCTTCGAACCTTCTACCCAAGAAACCCCTTCACACCGGAGGCTCTAGCCTACATCATCCGATTTTATGCTAAACAGGGAGACGTCGGCCACGTCCACGAATTCTTCAGTGTATACCAGACGAGAAATCCGGCCTACATGGATATTAACATCATTTCGTCGCTTGTTTATGTCTACGCTCGACGCATCGACGTGGCCGGCGCAGTGCATCAATTCAAGCGCATAAATACCGAGTTCGGCCTCATGCCAGATGCAGGATGTTGGAATACGTTACTTCTCGCCTTCACGCGGGCCGACGATCTTGACGGTGCTCTAGAGTGCTTCAATAGCTGCCTGGAGTCCGGCATTGCACCCGACATGTTCACATTTGGACCCATGTTGGACTTGTGTGCCGCGAGAGGCGATGTCGAAGCTTTTGAGGCCTTGTTTTCTCGAGCCAAAGCACTCGATATCCCCGTGGAGACGGATCGCCGAGCGAGATCTGGGTACGTGCAGGTTTTTCTGAGCGCCGGCGATGCGGAAGGTGCCGAGGCAATTGCGGAGGGTATGCATCGGAGCTGGCTGGCGGGAACCCTACGTGATGAATTGCTCACTCATTCCTGGAACCTTTTGATCCAATACTACGGTGTGCAAGGGGACCTGACCAACAGCAGACGGGTATACAGGGATATGGTGGACAAGAAGATTCCCATGGATACTTGGACCTATGGGGGTCTCATGCGCTCGTTGGTCGAGTCCAAACAGACGTCGGCGGCCTACAAGCTTCTGAGAGTTACGATGCCGATGAATCAAGTAAGAATCCATGCTTTCCACTACGCACTCATCATCACCGGCCTCCTTCGCGAGAACCAATACCGGCACGCGGAGAGGGTGTATGAAAGGATGGTGAAGCGGAAGGTTCCTCAAACCCAGAGTTCTCGCCAAGCATCCATACTTGTAGTGGGGATCAACGAGCTCAGGAAATTGAAGGAGAATCGGGTTAAAAACCCTCAGAGGCGACTCATAGATGTTGAGGAAAAGCTACGGGAAAGTATCTTGGCCGACTACGGAATGGAGATTGCGCGTGATCAACCATCCCACAAGAGATACATCGATACCCCGGAGCTCAACAATGTCCCCCAAGAATACTTTGCCCTTGTCATCATGTTGTACTCTACGCGCGGCGCATTCGACATCTGCAAACAGCTTTTCGAAGCTGCTTCCAAAGTAACAACAGCAGCAGACAACTTTCAAGCACCAATCACGCTTCTGACCTCCATCATGGAAATTCACTACAAGGCCCAAGAGTACGATGAAGTACAAAAATGCTGGGAGCTCGCCCGAGCCGAAGCAGACCCCCTCGTCAAGACCATCACCCAAGTAATGAATCCAGCATCTCCGGCACCAGAGCCCGGTTCCCTCACCGATCCAGAGATTAAAGAGCGTTTCATCTCGGCACAGATCGCCACCAATCGGCGACAAATCCTGTTCAAGGCCGCCCGTGTCTATATCTTCAGTCTGCTCAAAAAAGACGATTCGCGATCGATCCAGCAAGCCCAACGCACAATCCGCAGCCTCCTCACCAGCGGCTTCCACATCGACAACCTAACCTGGAACTCATTCATCCAAGCGCTCGCCCTCCGCGGCCACATCCTCGACGCCTTCTCCGCCTGCGAAATGTACCTGATGCCCGCCTTCCCTGGCTGGGCCCGCCTGAGACCTGGCTACGTCGGCCGCGACCGGCCTGGCTACAGTTGGATGGAACTGCGCCACCACGACATCAGTAGACGCACTGTTATCCCGCGCTATAAGACGATCGTGGTCTTGGCGGCGGCTTATGCGCAGGTTAAGCGCGACGAACAGAATGGTCTCGGGTACAATCCGGAGATGGGCGGGTGGATAGGAGAGGTGCTGGACCGCGTTGCGCCGTTGACTATCAGGGCCATTGATACTATGCCTAGGACTGGTGATGGGTTGCAGCAGCAGTATTTGTTTGATGTGTTGTGGTGATGTGTAATATATTCATGTTTACGTACTATAGAGACTACTCTCTTGTGTCGCGGGGGAGATGTATATATGTGTAAGATTAATTGTGTGTATATGATGTATATGGTAAACGAAGATATGTTAAGGCAGCTTGATGAATTTATATGTGGTGTGTGTGTAGATTTGAAGCAAGCTTGAGATGATTGTTTATCTATCTGTCTGCGTGCTCATCCCCTTGTTTGTCAAAGATGGAAGCTTATGCTATCGTAACTGTCGGTCTTTCGATCACATCACTTGAATTCTTATCATAAGTACTAGAGAGATGTGAGATGCTCGTCCAAGGAATCGGGCCTTGACCTTTAAGGGTGAGACTTGTAAGGGACTTCTGTTACTGTCTAGCGAGATGGCGAGGATAGCCAAGAGTGATGTTTGGGTGGTCGGGTAGATGGGTAGAAGATGTTTTATTACCAGACTTACGGATATATACGTTCGATGGGACTGGTCAATCTCGATAATACCTAACAGACGCCGTGATACCTGGAAGAAAACAAGAACGAGATACATGAGATGTGGTTCATGACAAAGGAAATAAACACTGTTTGGGTTTCGCTCGGGTGTTGGACTCCTGTCGCCATCTTCAACAGCTTACTATCTCGGTCCCCCGTGTGTTCTTGGAAATGGGTATTGTTGTGAAACTGGCAAGTTGTCCTCGATGACATGGAAATGCGCGTAGGAGTTCGTATCGGTATAGTATGGTTGCGCAGTGGATATATTCGTTGGATTCTGAAGGAGTGGGTCGTTGAAGTTGGTAGTTGTGGGAAATGATCGACAGGAGAGTGACATTTAGTCGTGATGGAGAGTCTTTGTGGGATCGTTGTTATCGGAATCGGCGCAACTTGAAGGACTTATTTTTTGCTACGGAGGTCCTCGATTTGCCTGACTGTAAGGGCACCGCGAGATAGGAGGAGGTCGATCATTTTGGTTTGGTTTTTCTTCAGAGCCATGTCGAGGGCTGTTTCCCCGTTGCTCGAGAAATAATCGATTATGTTAACATCAACGCGCTCGTCGTTGAGAAGGAGTTGTGCGATTTCCAAATGCGACCCCTCTAATGCCGAACATAAGGCTGAACCTCTCCCCGAACCTTGCCAATTGGGGTCAATATACTTATGTTGCAGTAGTAGCTTGGTGGCTTCGATATTACCAAACCTTGCAGCCGTATAAATCGGTGCGTTCCATCTGCCCCGTGCTTCAAGATTGAGCTTTGTTTCTTGCAAGAGGTTCTCGAGCAACTTTCGAATTCCCTTCTTTGTCTCGATACAAATCTCTAGATATTCCCAAGGATTATAGGCCCGGACTCTCCTCGAGATCTGCAGCAGCAGTTCGACAACTTCATCGTCATCTGGATGCATCGATTGCTCGGAGTTTGGTGATGCCATTCCATGCGAAGCTTTTTCATCGAAATTGGAAGGCACATTGGACTTCTGCTGCGAATACTGTACAATAGAATATGCGATTGATGTATGTCCCATGTATAGTGCATTCCAGGCTGGTGAGTCGTGTGGGTCTCCAATTTCATGATCCTCAAGCCTGATGTTCTCAAAGGCCAACAGGAACCGAACTATGTTATCATGTCCGTATTTTGCAGCTAAAAGCAGTGGTGTTACCCACTGATATCTACCGCACATGTAGAAATAACGATTTGCGTTGATATTTGCACCAGTTTGCGTCGCCAGAAGTCGGAAAATGTCTTCATGTCCATTTTTTGCAGCATCGTGCAAAAGGCTTTGCTTGTTGAAAACTTTATTCACATCGATGTGATGTTGTGACAATATAGTTTTGACCGCTTGAGTTTGTCCGTATGCTGTGGCAAGGAAAAGTACCGACATCAATACTTTATTGTTGATTTCACCTGAAATATTCCTCACTAATAGTTGTACCAGGTCCGTGGAGCCATGTTGCATGACGTACTCGATAGTCTGTCTCTTCGACGCCACAGCATCGATGCTCGATCCGGCTCTTAAAAGTACTTCAATTGTCTCAAGGTCTTGGCCTAGTATGGCCTCATTTAGTGGCGTCCTTTTCTTCCCATTCACGTTTTTCAAGGATGCCCCCATCTCGAGAAGTCGAAAGACCGTGGCCGAATGACCTCCTCTTGCGGCGCAGTGCAATGGTGTGGACCCATCATCTCCTCTTACTTGTAGGCTTGTGGCATTCGACCTCCAAGCGCTCTCTAGTATATCAGTTTTCCCCACAGTGGCTGCTTCCAATATAGCGGCGGTGCTTAATATCCATGGTACGTCGACATAGTGAGCTTGAACGTCTGGTGTAGCTATCTCTGGGCCTTTCTGAATCACTGATTGTGAGATTCTTGTAGGAGCTGGCTCTGATACTGCTCGATTTTCGTTTCTCACATGAGCATTCTCTCTGTGCTGGCGCAAATTGTCGCGTCGCGTCGCTTTGAATTCGCACCCAGGGTATTGACAAGGATATCTTGTGTTTCCTACGCGATGGCGTGCGCGCAAGTGACGAATAAGATCTGAATGCCGGGCAAACCGCTTTTCACAGCGTTCGCAATGATTTGGCTTCGAATGCGTCTTCAAATGCTGGCTAAAGATTGAATCAGTCAATATTTCTTCGCTCGTTTTGTTGAATTCCAGATATTTTCCCGGACTCACTTGTATCTATTTCGTGCACGATAAGTTTTCGAACATTGAGTACACTGAAATATATGTTCGGTCATTGTCACCGTGGAGTCTTGGTACTAACGTTTTGGCCTTCCTTCCGGATGCAGGATGAACTGAATTGTTGGGGCTTGGAGAGTTAAAGATATTCAAAGGACGCCTCATTGCGCAGACATAGAAGCTCTAATCCTACATGGAGGGCACCCAGCGATGCTATGATTGGCAGAGAAATGTAAGCTGGACTTGGCAGGAATTACGAGTTCGGAGTAGCACAAGCACTTAATATGTTAACGTTAACCCCATCTTCCCATCTTTGGTTGCTTTGTTCCTTTAAAGGTAATCTTCGCACAACTAAACAGCTTATACATACGTGCCCCCCCCCCGCTTTTTTTTTTAAATCTACCTTCAACGACTGTCGACAAGTGGTCCAACCCACGCAACATCCACGCTTACGACGACGTCTCTTCGACACCAATGTCATCCAAGATGGTTCACGGCTTTCGGAATACAACAGATGACAGAGATCAGAACATTGTTGGTTTTGAAAATAGCAGGACTGAAAGAAGATCTGACGCAGAGCAACAACTTAGCTGGGGTTCCGCTATTGGGCAGGGATTTGATGGGTGAGTTTTTTTTTAACATGCTGCAGACACGCCTTTTCTATTGCTCGCACCCAGATCTTTGAAGATACGACGGCATTTGAGGACCCCCAAGGAGAACACGCCAATGAGATACGGGATGGGTTCTCAACATACACCCCAGCCTTGCCATACCCTGGGTGCATGCCGCTAGCTTTCTCCGGCGGTCCAGCTGCTCCAGAAAGTATGCAGCCTCATGCTACTGGTGGAATGCAGACAATCACACCCTTCGGAGACTGGCCACAGGAAAACTTCGGCTTCTCCGGCGACCCAGCCTTTCTTACAGGCATGCAGGCTGGTATCAACAGTGAAACACAGCCAACCACCTCCCTGCCACAGAACGATTTCGGTCTTGCCAACGGTTCATACTTCTTCGGCAACATGGAGACTAACATTCACAATGAATCGCAGATACCTGTCGTCGCTTTCCCACAGGACGGCACAGCCTCGTCAGACAGAGGCTCCGTCTTGAACACCACAGGACCTCTCACCCGTCCGAAAGACGAAAGCTCCAGCAAAGTCACCCGGGGCAATGTCAAGAAGACTAGATGCGAAGAACCAGGCTGCAAGGCAACATTCGGTCGCCCTCAGGAGTTCCGTCGTCACTTTCGTACCGTACACGAACGCAAGAATGACTCAGGCTACCGATGCATTTTACAGTCATGCAATTACGAGTATCCAAGACTCGACAAGGTTCGATCCCATATGGCGAAGAAGCATGGAATGAAGGTCGAGAAGATTGGCAAGGCTGCGTACGATGGGGAAGAGGACGAGTGACTGGTGTGTTATCAGGCTGAGGCCGAGAGGTTGTGAGACGGGGCCACTAGCGTGCGGGGACAAGGTAAGAAGGGCACTCTTGAGCCCGTCCATTCGTTCATCTCCTTTATTTGGAGTTTTTTGATTTCTTGGGATTAGCCTGTCTTTACCGACTCACGTACTTTCGTATCTCAGATAACCAATCCACGCTCTTTTCGCTATGTTGACGAGGGTAAGATTTTACACCCCTTCCGACTATTTCAAGCTATTGTAAAATCTTCCCTGCTCTTACATGCAGTTGACTGTGCCTTGTGGCTTGATGCGCTGGCACGTTCTCTTCCAGCCTGACGCAAGGTGCCCCGTTGAAGTTCTGGCCATGCTAGGGGGCTTGTGACGACTATCAAAAGCGCGAAGAATTCATGAGCTAACAGGACAACACAAGAAAGTATACCTTTGTAATATTGCAGGGCTTTCATCTCGTGGCTCCCTCCGACGTCGAGAGCCTCCATCGCGCCTTTCCTCAATGAGCGTAGCGTCATTTAGCGTACCACAAGATCCTGATGTTCTTTCCAGCGCGAAACTAATTGCCATCTTTTTACATCGCGACTATCACTATTCCTGTTTATCTTCCAAGCAAAGCCATAATCCGTTAACAGCGCCTGGGAAACGAGCTGAACCTCGTTCACCGGAAAGAAATATCTAGAATTTGGTTGGACGAGTGCGCCCTCTATCCCATGCCGCAATTCGCGAGAGCATTAGCCCCTTTAGCTCCACTCCACGCTTGACAGGACGAAAGTGCCCTCTACGACCCGCATACTTCACCTATGTCATGCACCCATTACGCCTCCAGTATGCGCCCTTCGACAATACAGTACAGTAGACGCGAGTCTGGTGACGGCAGGAGCGGCCACAGTTTCATCTCACCGCCAACCGCCAACCTCCACACCTCTGCGCGTAGGTATACCCTCCTTAGGACTAGGAACGTGACGCGTCATTCAATAGCCCTAGTTCGATACGATCAAAGATCTACCGCTTGCAGTCATCGCTGATGATCTTTGTGCGATGCGAAAGCGGGGTGAACAATCCAATCACGTGAGACGCGTCATGCTCAACATTTTGGCCATCGCATGACGGCGGTAACGTTACCGTCGTTCAGGTACCATCGATTATTGTCACTCGAGATGGTTGGGCGAGTGTTGGCAACGTTGAATAATAATGTGAAGAAGTTCGTGCTTAGAGGCTGGAACTTTACTCCACACACTGCGAACCCTTGTCACATTCAGATCGTCATATCAGATCTCAACTTCAATTCTCTGTTCTGTGTTTCTCTATTCATTTCACCTCGCTTTTTACTCCCCAATTACTCCTCAATTGTCATATTCTGCATATTACGCCATACCCATCGCCACTCTTCGTCTCCTTCCCTTTCCACCCTTGACACAGTAGTATGAAACCCCGGTCGATGACCACAGCAACATGAGGCTCACCAAGATCAACCTACTATCGTCGATAGAGCGTCAGATATGGCGACGAAACCGGCTAGCGCCCCATTGGACCCTGGCCCCAAGATCAATGGTTCGACGTCACCCGCCAAGCAATGCCATCATAACATCTAAGGGGGTTCCTCAAATAGCGGAGAAGCATGTGCGGACTTCTGTTGCTGCTAGAATATCACTGCAGCGGTAGCACGAAATACGAACTGTCAAAGTCAAGCTAGAAGTATATTTGGTGGAGATAGCTTCCCTAAAGTCGGCAGGTATGTTTACACTTTCATCATTGCTTCCGAATTCACTGACATATGCCATAGGAAGGTACAGACAACTTCAAAAAGCAACATCATCTCAATCGATTCCCACATCCCCTCTCTACCTCAATTCCCTTTCAACTCCTCCCAAAAGCCGCTATCATGCAAGACATGCTTCTCCCCACACCCGACCCTGCAGCCTTCGGCGCCGCAACTCCCTCCGGCCTAACGCCAAACACACGCTCCGAAGCCGAAGCCGCCCTCTACCACAACACGACGGCACAAACCGATTCCGCAGCCCCCACAACCCCACTCGACACCAACCTCGCCGAAGCGCAAAAGGCGTACCATCAACCTCCCAGTCTAATCCGCACCGCATCCACAAACTACGAGACGGCGATGCACGAAGTCCACAAGCAAGCTTCCGCGTCATCAGAATTCTCTACCGATTCGGCCGACTCAGCGTCTACGATGACGGATGCACAGAAGATGGATAGTCCGGTCTCGGCAACGCCGTTGACATTCCCGCTTCCAGGTCAGGGTGTCGTGCCTAGGCATGCGAGTATCGGATCCGGTCAATTGGAGATCGTGCGGAAGGCGAAGCCGAGTGGACTGAGTCTGGGCGATTTGGGCAGGAAGCAGAGCTGGAGCAGCCAGGACATGAAGCATATTATGCAGGGGTCTTTGATGAGCCCTGAGGTTGGCAAGACGGAGGCTGGGTATGGTAGTGGAAGGAAGTGAGGCTACTGGAGACTTGGCTGGTGTTACGGGTTACGGGTTACGGTTGTTATGACTGTGACTGGCGGTTCTTTCGTTTAGGTGCCCCTGAACTTGTACATATATGGGCTTTTAATCTGTCTCCTTTATTGTGAGGGTCACGGATTGGGTCGGGTTAAAAGGTACATCTGTTTTTGCAATATGATATGGTCAGTTCACATGTCACTGGCATCTTGCTACTATGCTTTCGCAATTTACACAATATTGTAATTTGCATATTTTAATTGTAGTATGATAGATCACCAAAGATCCAGATATCACCTTACGCCCGTACTCCCGTGGAGCCAGACATGGTTCAAGGAACCGGTCCCATACAATACACACTTTTAGCCTTCCTCTCATTTCCAACCTTTATATCCTCGTCAAATACCATTCCCGGTTTACTCCCTACAAACCGAACCGATCATCTCATACCCACTCTACCTTCTTTCAGGCATTCCTTCCTCACAGTGTCGATGAAGCGGAAACGACGGAAGATGAAGATTGAGAAGCTTTTGGACATCCTCTCATCGTAACACCGAGTCCCAACACGCAATCCGGACCGCATCTATCCTGCTCCGTCTCACACATCATAATATGGCATGTGTTGATGCATGAATCTATGTCGAGAGGAGTTGGACACGAATTTATGCATCCGTAGAAGAGGTGGACGCAGGGACTGCAGTCCCTTGTTTCGTTGCGCTTGGCAATGGTTGACAGGGTAGTCGGAATGGGAACGGGAAGAATGGGCGATGTGGGCTGAGAGGGGAGATGGTTCCGGCATCCTTCGAGGTTCATGCCGTATCCGAGATAGCATTCCGGGAGACACTGGGTACCTGCGGTGTTGCAGGTACGATCTCGACATATGGTTAGGCATTCATAATGATTGACTGAGCAGTTTGTCTCCTCGAGACAGTCTTCGAAGTAGTTCTTGCATGCGGCGCATTCGACAGGAGTGCGCTGGACGAGAGCTGTTGACGGAGGAGGTGGAGTGGTCGTTGGAACGTGAGGCTCAGATGTGTATGGGATGGTGGAAGGTCGGTTCCAGCACTCGTTCAAGTTCATTTCGTAGCCAAGTTCACAAGATGGAGGGCATTGGTTGCCAACCGCGTCGCAGGTCTTGCCACGGCATGAGGTAAGGCACGCGTAAACTAGAACCGGACATTTGGCGCTGTCGAGACACTGGTGGAAGTAATTCTTGCAAGCTGTGCACTCATCACGGGGCTGAGCGACGGCTTTTTTGGTTGGTGTCGATACAGTTGGAGGAGCGCCACAGATTTCGCCGCACTGGCCCCCGGAACGGCACTTTGCAGGCCCATTGATACAGGCCGTGTAGGCGCATCCTTGACCGCAGGAGCCATACTGGCAGGAGTCGAGGCACTTGGTGATCAAGTCGGTACACTCTTGACAGGTATGTTCGTCAGTGCTGGAACCGACCCTGCGGGCTTCCACAGTACGGGTGTTAACTTGACTGCCTTCGAGGGAGACGGATTGGGGGTGCGAAGTAGGAGGATAAGGTCCACCACGACAGTCCCATGGACACTGTTGGCATCGCTGAGTTTGGCAGTACCTTTCACAATAATCGCGACGTGGGTTACCGTGAGAGCACATGGACGTCATACAGAAATTCCAGCTGAATGTACAGTTTCCACGAATATCGCTGCCGACCTGAAGATCAACGGTGGTTGGTAGCTTGGGTGAAGCAGACATAGACTCTTCCGTCTTGGGAGGTATCGGAAGTGTCACAGCAGTATCCGACTGAGGACCGTGACAGATACAAGGGCATTGTTCGCAGCGCAGCCGTGAGCACATGGCCTGACACTGCCATATCGGAGGATTGCCGTGGCGACACCTGACAGTCATGCACTCATTCCAGTCGAACGTGCAGTTTGTGCAAGTGTCGTTACGGACCTGGAGAGTAGCAGTAATTGGTAGCTTGAGTGAAGCAGTCTGATCCAGAACAGTCGACTCAGCATCGCGGACCTGCGGAGGAGCATCGGCATTACCCGGGCAGTCGCAGCCAGAGCACTATGTCGGTATCAGTTACTGATCGCGTTTTGGATGCATGATCTGAACTGTCAATTACCGAGATATCTTTGCCACAGGTGCGCTCACAGCCGTTGATATTGCCCCATAGTGACTAGATAGGTGAGCAGAGTCTCGTAAGATGTAAGTCGGTTAATTTACCTTCCTGCACGCCTCGATGACAGCCTGGCACATCTGGAGCTTACACTCCGAGTTTCCCGTTGACTGAATGAGCTCGAAATCTCCGTGTGCAGTCAAGAACGACGGCGCGGCCGCAGTGATAGCTATGAGAGCCGTGCCACTTGTGGCGGCTGAGAGAAGCTTGATGAGCTTCATGGTGATAGTTTGGTATCCAACAACTTATGAACGAGTATCTCGATGCCAGTACAAAGCAGAAGATGGAATGGTGAGAATAAATAGTTGTCAAGGTCGAGGTAGATGTAGAAATCGACAACGAAAGTCAATCAACGAAAAGGAGATGTCACACAGAGACGTGGCCCCGAACTTACTTCCTATTATGAGCGAAACAGACGCATTTAGACGTCTCCCCGCTTTCGAACAGGCCTCGTACTCTCGTTGCGATCCGACACGGCTACCAATGCCGGTGGTGGTGCAGACAGCAGACATCTGAGTCGTCACCTTCACACCGTCTAACCAACCGCAATCTCAACAGAGGGGAAACAAACGAGGCTGGAGCACAGTGGTATGTTTGATACATACTGTGGAGTCTCCTACAGGAATTTTAAGAGTATCGTCGGCCCTAAATGTCATGAGACGGGGGTTGCTGACCCAAAGCGAGCTGTACGAAAGAAGCAGTCGCGATTGCTTCTGCAACTTCCTCATTCCCCCGTCCCCTCCCCAACCCACTAAAACCCCTCTTTCATCCAAACTCCGCCTTATCCAATCCACTGCCAAGTTAACCGTTCCGTCGTCATGAGACACTGATGCATTATGGAAATATAAAAGACCTCTTGCGCTGTCCGATTTCTTCATCGCCTCTACCCTCAACACAACTGATCGACCCCCCTCATCTACGATTAACAATGAAGCTCCTCAACCCCCCCTTTACGGCCATTGCAGCCGTGCTCCTCGCACTTGCCGTTGCCGTCACCCATAGGCCACCACCCTCATGTCCAGCCCACTGTACATCAGTTCTCGTGCGGTGCCTAGACGTACGTCTGCACCTTCAGAAAACCTGGCTCCCGAATTAACACTGCACAGAGCAATCGCGAGATCGAAGCCTGCAACGCAAAGTTGTGCCGCCTAAGCCATTGTAGCGAATGCGATGCCTGCGCTACAATCGCGAAGCGCGATGAACCCTTCGTCGAGGACAACAAGGCCATTTCCAAAGAACCCGCAATTCCGACCAATGACTTGGACCGCTCTACCTTCACCTTCGACCCTTCTCTCGATGCTGATTGAACTGCACGGTATATCGGGGGCAAAAGGTGGCCTGGTGAAATGGAAAAACAAGCAAATCCACTCACTCACTCCCATCATGACTCCACCACATGTTAATTCTGCCAATGATATCCATCCAAACACACATCTGTCAATCACGAGACATGATCGGAACTTCCCACCTTCCCCAAGATCCTTGTACCTGTTCGAGCGCAGATTCGCTTTTGCATGAACTCTCTCCGTAACCACATCCCACCCACCCCACGCCATGCATCACCGATGTCTTTCCCTCCCTGCTCCCTGCAATAAATATAAATGAAAAGAAGTACCGGTCCGGACAAATTTTCCGAGACACTACATGTATACGCGGCAAAAGCAAGCATCCGCAGCCAGCCACCCGTCAACCCCAGCCCCAGTGTCTTCAGCTCTAGCCCAAATACCCGAGAGAAAAAGAAAGAAAAAAAGGATGGGAGTATTCACATGGTATATCTGCCCAACAACAATCGTTTATCCCTGAACTTCACGGTAGTCAAGCTATCGATGTCTGGATTGGGATGGTGGTCAAGGGATGTGGGATGTTCAAACATGAACCTTGAGATAGTTTTTCTTTTATGCCAAGGGTGATTGGTCCACCAATATCCATCTATGTCCCAGAAGGGGAGGGGGTTGATACTCTATGCCCCAGCAGATGCAAAAAAAAATAAAAAAAATAACCGAAAAGCTAAGCGGCTGGTATACAAACTTACAGCAAATGCTTTTTGATAATAATGGCTGCATCTCACAGCAAGCCCCCCATGATTCTCTTGAAAAAGACGCCGATCGGGCCCAAGCTGGCAATCCGGCTATTGGACCGGCCGAGCCATAGAGCATACACGCCGACGGCGATGGCGAGCCCGACAGCACCGTGGCGGCGGTAGAGCCAAAGACGGCGCTGGAGAAGCCTGGCCCTGTCCGCCGCCTGGGCGAGGGCCTTGCGTCTCCGGATGTCCTTCTCATGCTCCTGGAATAGCCTTTCTCCCTCTTCCAACGTCGTCCGTCGTAGCCGAGCCGGCGTCCAAGACGTCTTTAGAACACTCGACGAGGAGATGCGCCACCATTCCCAGCTGCCCATGGCCTGAGGGGGCAACCGCTCGTATAGCTCCATGGCACGCGCTATGTGGAACTCGATGTCGAATTGGTCCGGCAGGCGCCCCAGAATGACACACATGACATCTTCGTCTTCCTCGTCAATATCCAGCACCTCTTCCCGACGTGACAGAACGATGGCGGCGAAAAAGTATATCGGCATGACGGTGTCGGTGGCGAGGAAGAAATCGAACAGCCGCGCGATATCCTCGTACTCCTTCAGGTTGTGGGAGAACAGCGTGATTGTCCCGGCCAGCGCGAAGGTCGCGGGCATGTTCTTCGGCAGGTGGGCGTACAGCGCGGGATCGGCAATGGCGAGGACGGGTCGCAGGAGCTCGATCTGGGCCATGGCGGGGTCCATGTTCGACAGCATGAAGTCGCGGATGCGGAGCAGGCTGAGGCGGGCGGCGGCGGCGGGGGCATCTTGGGCACCCAGCACGAGCAGCAGGACCTGCACGATGTCGTGGTAGCCCTGGAAGTAGCACAGCGCTGGGTGTTTTCGGAGGACGTGGATGATGACGTCGGAGAGCTCCTCCTTGCGACGCTCCAGCTGCTTCTCGGTTTCTGCGGGGTTCAGCAGGGGGCTGCGCGTGTGACGTGAGGCTGCGCACCGTTCTTGGGGTAGTGGACAAATGCGCGGTTGACGTCGAGGGCTACCTGGTCCTCATCGCCGTGCCGCGGCAGCTCGGTCCACGGGGCCTGCTTCTCTTCCTCCGCATCGCGACATCCTAGTAGTAGCGGCCCTGGTGGCTAGCTGTCAGCGTGGCCGAGGGGGGGTAGGTGGCCGCGGGTGCAGGGCAGGGACGTACAGGCCGTGCGACGCACACTGTCGCTGACCAGGCCGAGGGGGCTAGTCGCGAGGGCTGCGAGGGTGTCGAGGTCGCGCGCTTGGCAGGCGGTGGTGATGAGCGCCGCCTTCTCCTTCTCGGCGCCCGAGAGCTCGTGGACGGTGTCGCGACGCGTGGACAAGCTGGTAGAGCTCACCGAGCGAGAGGGCGGGCGGGATGACGGTGTTCGGGACGCCATGCGGACGGCGGTGGCATCTCGAGACGGCCGCGGGGTTGTTGTGCTGTTGTGCTGTTGTGCGTGGGGGGGAGGGCGGAGGGAGAGGCTGTCGTGGCACTATTGGCATGCGTGGACGTGGTGGTGACCTGTTTCGCTGTGGTGTCCCTGCCCGCACGCGAAACACTCGCGACCCTCCCCTCCCCCCGCCGGCCTTGGCATGTACCCTTCCATCATATAGTACCGGTAGTAGTGCTGCAGATACCTCACAAGTAATAATCCCCGCCAATACCAGCCGTATCAGCCGGTGGTGGGCGGCTGCTGCACGATCCCACGATCTCACGATCCCCGATACAGATACAGATACCCGACGTCGACCGACCGGGGCTGCGTCGCACACTGCTGGGCAAGCCGTATCCTCCGTACGGCATAGACGCCACCTTACGGCCTGCCGACGATAACGTTGGTTCGTAGAGCAGGTAAGGGAGTTTATCCACTACTTAGCCAGCACGTTGTGCCGCACGTCAGGCGGTCGGCTCGTGCTCCAATTCGCCGACCGCTGAAGCCTCGCCGAGACTCGAACCACGGCGAAGTTGCTTTGCCATAACCTGTCCTGTAGGGTAATCCATGTGCCTTGCCCCCTCGGTCCATTAAACGCGAAGAGCCCCGATCGTCTTCGGCAACCCCTGGTCGACTTGGAGATATCAATATGTCACCGTCCTCTCCCAACACAACATTGCACCTTCCCCCCCACTCCATCTGGCGGGCCTAGCTAGCACACACACACAAACACACACACAAACACACACACACCCTGACTCCACCCAGTCAGAACCCAACTTCAGCCTCCCTCCCTCCCTCCACCGATTGGTCCACCAAGCAGTTCACCACCACTCGGGCCCCACCATGGCAAACCAACTGCAAAGCCTGGTGTTCGAGGACGGGGAGTGGGTCACGAGGAGTGCTGATGTCTACCAAATCATGGCCCGCAGCCAGCAGCAAGAGGACACTGTAATGCGGGAGCCTGATACCGAGACAGGTCCCGAGGTACCGAGTCTTGGTATCCTCTCGCGGACAGTGATCGAGACCCCTTTCAACAAATTCGTGCTCCCGGCGAACATACGGCACAAGAACCTCAACGATGTCGTCTTTCTCGGCGAGGATTTCGTCCAGCTCAAGGAAATCTGCGACTACGGACACCTCCGGCACATCGCGACCAAGTCTGACTTCAGGGGCAAGATATTGGCCGCCCGTGTGTTTGGCGACCCGCGGCAGGTGCGCATCAGCACCTTCCTTCAGAGTCCCTTCCACCGGACGAGAAGTTCCACGGGCGAGGAGAAGGAAGCCACGCTGCCCCCGGAGATCATTGTACTCACCCTCAGTTCAAGAACCCTCATGTTCCTGTGGGCCAGTCATAATCAGAGAGGCCCTGTCACCTTCTACCAGAAGACCGTACGCTTGCCCCCGGGGTCCTCGCGTTTTGATCAACTCGGTGCACATCTTGCCGTGGATCCACGGGGTCGTGCCATAGCTGTTGCTGCTTACGAGGGCCGCTTCATCATATATAAGACGAAACCCCTAGAGGCGTGGCGAAAAGAAGCCCGTGCTGGAGACGGCGGATTGCCTGTAGTGGATGAAGCTGTCATCCAGGTGGAGGGCCGCATCATGCACATGGACTTCCTTTCATCAGGCGGGGAGCAAGACGACTCACACGTCGTTCTGATACTTGTGCTCGTTGACAAGGGGAAGACAAAGATCGCCCGTTACGAGTGGGACTTTAGACAGGTCATGGACGAAAATACGCTCAGAACAGATCGGGCACACATTTTACCTGGTAAGCCCACAGGTTCGTCAGACATGGCCAATTTTAGAAGTTGACCATCACAGAGGATCGTCACCCGTCGTTGCTTATTCCACTCCGCAAGAGCCCCGATTTTCTTCTAATCTGCGACCAGCACATCTCGCTATACAAACGCGTGCTATCCGGCCCCCCAGAGAGCACGCTGACTTATATCCCGTCGTACATACCAAGCTCGCACAGACCAGGCGATAGCAAGAGTCTACCGCGCTGGGTGCAATGGGATAAGGCTCAACGGAATCCTGATTTTGCCAAAGAAGCCTTCTACATTGCGCGGGAAGACGGCGCTGTCATCTACGTGGAACGCGGCCATTCCAACGGCGTGGAAATTACAGAGGCCGGAAGCTGGCCATCCCCAATTGACACCGCATTTGCTTGTCTAAACAATTTCGACAACTCGGAGCATTCCCAAGCCTACCCTGATGTTCTGGTTTCAGGGGGTGCCGGAAGCGACGGTCTCCTGTGCAAGGTTGGAGCATGGCCCGCCGAATACTCGTATCGCAAGGCTTACTCTGACTGCCACAAATTCTCGTTTGTTGAATCCATCCCCAGTTGGGCCCCTCTAGGAGACATGACCCTCACAAGTCTTCAAGGTGTTCGAACACCTTACGAACGGGAGCGCGCAGGTATCTTCGTCACAGATGGGAAAGCCCCTGACGGAGAAGTTTCAGAGTTAAGATGCGGTCTCAAGGCTGTTGTGGATGATTCATTTGGAGGAATGGATGGCTGTACGGGATTGTGGATTGTTGATCATGGTGTGCAGACGCTCGAGTACAATGGCCACGAATCCAAGCAACATTATGCGACTTTCGTCTTCACAATACCCCCGGAAACTATAGCGATTCGAGCTACCCGGATTCAAGCCGAAGGCTCTCAAAGTGAGAACGAGTACTATAGTCCTTTGGACGGGGGTATCTGGGACAAAACACAACTCACCAACGAGGATGACTCTGTTCAAGACCACATCATACGCACAGAAGAGACCATCGCAGCATGTTGCTGGCGCGACGAGTTCGCCATTCAAATCACACGCAAAGAGGCCAAAGTCCTCCGGCGTCCGACTCTAGTCGGGGTAAGCTCATACTCTTTCTCGAGTCTTCTACTTGGAGCTGCCACCAAGGCCAACGTCCCTTTCATTGCTGCATCCTTCCGGGATGCCGACCAGGCCGTCGTCGAACTTGTACCGATACAACCTGATGGTACTATAGACACTAGAGGCAACGATCATCTTCGACATAAACTGCCTTGCGATACTACCTGCATCGAGTTGGTCACTCTCGGGGATACGGTCTTTGTGATCATAGGTACTATTGACGCTAGTGTCTACCTTTTCGAATTACACCAGGACAGCTCACTCACCCCCGTGTATGAGACACGGCTTACTGATGAATCTGATAGTCGACTACGTATGGTCTGTGAAAGTGCGGTTCTGTTAGAATCCGAGGTCAAGCAAGAGTTCCAGCTTGTATGTGGTACACGTGATGGATTCATCGTTTCAACTCATCTGGTGCGATCCCAAGGACGTGAGTACGCTTGCTCTTTACTTACATCTGCGACTAATATAATTCAGGTTACGAAATGGTCGCGAAGCAGTTCGTAAAGATGGGCTCCACGGCAGTGCAAGTGAGCTTTTGCGCCACAGATCCTTCTACAGCATTCATAGCGTGTGGACCCGACTTTTGTCGAATGCGCTCAGCATCCACTTCACACGAGCTTAACATTGATTCAATCTGGCTTGTGGATCGTCGCGCAACAGCATACACTCAAGGGCCTTTAACCGCGCTCGATCAGCTACCTCTCGCTACAGGGCCAATGCACGCCGATCGAGACCTGGGTGGGTTCATGTTTGCAGTTTCAGGGGAACACATGGTGTTTGCGCAACTGGACTACGACGTAAGATGGTCAAGTCATGACATTCCGCCGGCAAGTCTAGAGCAGAGCAAAGTGGTCCCACGAAAAATTCCCACAGGCGCTACACCTATGAGGATGTTATACTCACAAAAATCCTTGCACAACATGATGGTCGCCACAATGGAAAACAAGGAGGTGCTGAAACCACCAAATGGATATCGAACGCTGCAGTCGACTATCAAGGCTCTGAAAGTACACGACGACCAAGCTAACGAGGATCTGGAGATCAAGCAGGAAGAGGGGCAACCATCTCATATGAATAGGCTTGTTACGTGGGAGTTTCCACTGAACCCTTACGAGCGGGTGCACACAATGGTGGAGTGGACGTATGAGAGCGACAAAGGCAGGAAGCATCACTTGATTCTAGTTGGTACTGGCATTACCACGGAACCTGGCCTCGAGACAGGTCGTCGTCTGGTCTTTAATACAGGCAAACCCGGTTCCGGTATCAAACTACTTAAGGCGTTTTCACATAGACACCCCGTTCGGTGCATGGCCATTTACGACAACACACATGTCGTTGCCATTATCGGTAAATACCTACGCATGTACGAATTCAGACCTGATAATGGATGGTGAGTTATTCCCTACCCCTAACAAGGAAACCAGAGCTAATTTTTACAGCTGGGAAAAGCAGGAACAAGTAGATCTACCCTCCACGGGCGTCCATATGACCATTTCAGGAAAATTTATCCACGTCTCCACATCCCACGACTCCCACATCTGCTACGAAGTCCGCCGAACCAACAAACCCGAAAGCCCCCTCTCACTGAACCAAGTCTTCACCGACTCCCGTCAACGAAGCCTAGCCCACCATCTAATTTGCACCCTCCACCGCACGGACCCCATCCCTCACCCTTCCGCACAAATATTCGGTTCAACCCCACAAACCACAACACATACCGACACCCTCGTCCTTGTAACCGACAAAACATGCTCCGTAACCGGCCTATTCCATCAATCCACTCCAACTATCAAAGCCGCAACAACGACCCTCTTCGAAGCTTGCCTCCCACGCTCCGTAATCCGACTCCACCGCGCCGACGTCCGCCCCCCCTGGCGCCGCCCCTGCCCTAACCCATCTACCCCTTTCACAGGAACACCGGGTATCCTCACTGATGACCTCATCGGCGCCAGCACAGACGGCACAATCTACACCTTCAGCATCCTCACCGAGCGTGCCCGCCGCGTACTCCGCCTCCTACAGAACCTCATCGAAGCGAAACGCAAACGCGACCCCTGCCTCCAATATTCAACAGTGAAGCTGCGTAGTAGCAGTATCTTCGCCCTGCTGAGTAATGGCGCTGAGGGCAATCAGGATGGGCTTATTAAGGCTAGGGATATCGATCCTGAGGCCATGGAGTCTGGACCTGCGGCGCCAAGGTTTAAACATGTTGATGGGGACCTTTTGGTTGGGTGGTTGGAGAGGGGGGAGTGTGTGGAGAATTTGGTAACGGAGGAGTGTGAGGAGGGTGTGCAGAGGTTGGCGAGAGAATTGATCGAGGTGTTGAGAGGGGAAGAGGGGGAGGGTGAAGGTGAGGGGGATGGGTTTGAGTGGGTGGAGAAGTGGTTGAGGGTTGTGCTTATGCCGCTTTTGTGAAGGAGAAGTAAGAAGGATATACTTGTTAAAGACGAGGTAAAGCAGTAGATGGAATCGGGGGTTTGTCGTCTCTGCTTTCTCCTATTTTCTTTTCTCGAAAAGAAAAGGAATAAAAGGAAACGAAATGCGACGGAACGAATACGGGTCTAGATTTTATGTCTTTGTCCATATGGCTGGGCGGACATGGTGGGATTTTTGGCGCTTATTACACCCATGACGGCTCGTACGATTGGTGATATACGTATACGTTTGTAGCGGTGATGACTTCAATTGATTTTATTAAATGGATTGCAGGATACAAGCAATGTATATTACGAGTTCGACAAGGGGGTTTAGATTCGGCGCATACATCTCACCCCTTGACGAAATCAAAAAACCCAATCCTTCATCCACCTAGCAACCCATCTCTACCGTTTTTTTTTCAGTCCCTAGCACTACGTCATCACCCCCGATATACTTCACGCTCTGCATATCCTTGAAGAAATCTAGTATCTTGACTGCCGGGTACGCGGCTACCGCGTTCTCGCTCTCTGCGTCCACAGCTTCGAGCTCGGCGACCTAGTTAGAGAGGGCTACGGGCGCGGACAGGATAGAGGGTGAAAAGAGGGATGAGTGAGGAGGAGTATGGTCGATGGGGTGGTAGACATGTAGGGTTGGCGAGGGGAGAGAGGGAAAGAACAGTGGAAGCGGCCACGTCCACGGAAATCCAGTCTACGTTATCCAGCATACTTTCATGATGTATTTTTTCCATTGTCTTCTTTGTCTTGAGGAGCAACGGGAATGATTCCGTTTCATTCCATTTCGCGCCGTTGTCTTCCTCTATCGGTCCCATAATCTGTCCGATTCGGATTATCGACATGGGAATATTTCTTTCAGTAGATGCAGCAGCGAGTATCTGTTTGGTAACGGCTTTAGACTCCCTGTAACCCAACTTTAGCACCGCGGCAGCGGTGGGAGGAATGGCTTCGGGAACCACTTTCTTCGTCCCGTCGTCATCACTGCCCGAGGGATTCTAGTTCCCGACTGACGGGATTTGGTCGAGCCAGACGAGTGGAGGATTAGGACGGGGTTACATCTTACTTCCTCGAATATCTTGTTATACGGATCATGTGGTGGTTAGAGGTACCTTTGCATAGACCAGATTTGGATGTTCCTTCAAAAGTTCATCAACAACTGTGGGTGCGAGCCGGGTGCCCTAGCGGGATGCCATAGTGAGCAGCTATAGCTCGTCGGCAGGTAGTAATCTTAGTTTCGTGAGAAAGAGAAATAGAAAACAAGTGGAATTTAACTCTGCGTGTCCTAGATACTCTAAATATATGTATACGTAATCCTATACAAGGTTGTTGGTCATCCGTATTCAGTAACAGTTAGTCAATGAGCTTACACGCTTGCTGATCACTTGCTAATAAATCACGGCCCAAAGACGGTGTACTGTCAATCTTTGTAGCAAAACATTCCTGTAAATGAAGGAGAAAGAACTGGCGGCAGGCTCGGCATGTTCATGATTGAACGTAGTATGCGGCGTGAAATCACCAATGCCGCTTGTACATCTATCAAGATTATTCAATATTAGTCAGCCTGTTACCTACTTTGGAGATAGTTCGATCCTCGTCTGGTGCTCCATTAGTGTTGATCAGATTACCTACTTTCGTAGTATATTGCTTTTAATCTGTTGTCTTAGCCAGACGACTTTCCCATGCTAGGTAGGATCAATGCCACTCTTCTATACACTGGCTACGGTGTGCCCGATTTTAATGCATAAAACATCTTAAAACACCTAGATTTGCCAGTTAAGTACAAAACGATGATTCTTTGACATTGATGAGTTGACCACTCATGCTTTTGACGATCTTGCTTTGGCGATCTCCTCCGGGAAGAGTGTCGAGCCGTGGAGGAAGAGTTTGAGGTGGCAAGAATGCGTCATGGTTGAGGGTAGGTGGATACGCAAAATGTAGTTGATATGAAATTTGTTGGCATTGCATCAGGTTCTGAGTCTCACGGCATAAAATGGAACAGTTGCCGAAAGAGTTCATTTTGGTCTTGCCAATCGCTGTAACGCCACGGTCTGTCATCCTCTTGATATTATCTGATGTTTGGGTTCTCGGTGGATCGGTATCGTAGTATGCACGGTTTCCCAGCGAAGTCTTGACACTGGCAAGGTCGATGTTGTCCTTGATGTATTCGGTAGAAATATGTAACCCGAGTAAGCTGTGTATTATTCGATTGGCTGTGTCAAATGGCATCACAAGAGGTCAGGTGGAAGGCGCGACACGGTCCCCGATATCGTACCTTCACAACAGCCACAATAGATACTGCGTGTTATTTAGCCAGTGACGAGAATCAACATATTACACGGTCGTTGGGTTTAAAATTAAAATGTGCTTTCGTCTCTGACGGTGACATGTAGGAAAAGTGGGTTTTTGGGGCTGCTTTGTGAGGTGCTGGAAGGGTGGGAGAGGAAGGAGATCAGGTTATGCTACATGTTCAATTTTTTTTGCTTCTGCTTAAGGTAAACTTGAAATGTCCGTAATCGTTGCCTATGCGGCGGGTATCATAATATCTCAAATCCGTCCCCTCCAGACTTTCGCCTCTATACTCCCCATCACCGCACAGTCCTCACACTCCCAATCCTCTCCTCAACTATCTTCACCAACCCCCGCTTCTCCTCTACAGCCGCAATCCTGTCACCCTCCAGATCCTCCAGCTCCTTCTCCAACTCCTTCATTCTCTCCACCTGTTCCTTCTCACTCGTATGCAGGCCCGGTAGACTCGCGATCAGGACCTCGATCTGCTGCTCCTTGAGCACGAGGTCCTTGCTCAGTTCACGGATGTCGTGCTGGTATTCTTCTTGCGTGGGCGGTGGAGGCGGAGCTTGTGTTTGTGAGTGCGCGCTTGCGGCTGCCGCGGTTTGCGCTTCTTGCTCTAGAAAGGTCGAGAGTTGTGGTTGGCCGGGAATTATGGCTGGTGGGGCGCGGGTTTTTATGTAGCTGAGTTGGGATTGCATTTGGTTGAGTAGCTGCGTGGTTGGGTGTTAATGGGGTGGTGAGAGGATGGGGAGGTCGGAGGGATCTACCATGTCTAGCTCGTCTTGTATCTGGGTGAGTATGTCGGCCATTGTCGCGGAGAGGGGCGGCGTTTTGTTGATGTTGGTCTTTGGAGTTGGAGTTGGAGTTCGAGGTGAGGTTGTGGAGTAGTAGACTGTAGATCTACTTATATAAGGCGGAGCTAGCGCGGGTTCGGCTTGGCCCACGTCAAAAAGTTCCACGCAATATCGCGATCCGTCGACATCCCTCCAAAGTCCAGACGCCGCCCAATTAATCCCTCCCTGTCTCCTACCCTTTGTTCCTTCCTGTAAATATGTTGCGCATCTTTTTTCCGCCTTCGTGTACACCATAGCAATGCGTCCTCCCCTCCGCCCATCATGCATCAAGATACTGCTCCCACCTCTTCATCGGCTCCTCCGAACACCTCCGCAAAGCCAGGTCCCACGGCGCCGAGTAACGACATCGACGACGAACACAGCGCTCATTGATGTGCCCAAACTCGTCGTCTCCCCCGGCTCCAAGCACCACAACTCGCTGCCCTCGTTCCTCGAATACACGGAGCGCAACCGGATCAACACAAAGAGCACAGTATATGTCGGCACGCTCTACGAATACCGGTCCGCGCTCGCCCTGCTGCGTCTTGGCTTCTCACTCCTCCGCACTGGCCGCAGATCAGACGCTGGCATTGACTTGATAGGCCACTGGGTACTCCCTCCGCTCCGCGAACCCCTTCCCGTCATCGTCCAGTGCAAAGGCACCGCCTCCCCCATCACACCCAGCATCATCCGCGAACTAGAGGGCTCGTTCCAGAACATCCCGCACGAATGGCGCCGTAAAGACGTCCTGGGCCTGATCTGCTCCGCCCACAATGCCACGAGCGGCACCCTTCACGCTATTAGCACCAGCCAGCGCCCTTTAGGCTACGTCAAGATCACTCAGGAGGGCTCCGTCAAGCAGCTTCTCTGGAACCACGCGGCCTCTGAGCGCGGCCTCGAGGGCGTAGGCGTTACCATCCGACATACCCCGTGCGTCCTCCTCCCACCCCCCGCCGACTGGGGCGCCGAGGACACGCTTTCGAAAAAGTCTCGTGATCGCCCCAACCGCCCACGCGCGCTGCGCAAGTTCCGCGCCGAGGGAACACACAAAGACGTCCAATTGACCTGGCTTGGATCCCCCATCTCACCTGCCCGCGAAGACCTCGCCCCCCAGACCACGGAACTAATCCAAGGCCTCGAAGACGAGAAAGATGGACAAGCTGAAAACTGCTCGCGTGCGCGCAAAAAGAACGAAACAACCTTGAGGAAGCCGAAGATAACGAAGCCACCGAAAAAGCCGACTTACAGTGCGAATGGACGGAGATTGGGTCGACCCCCGGGTATCAAGAATGGAGAGGGTGCCGGGCCCCAGATTACGCCTTCTACACCACGACCGAAGACTGGTGCGAGGGGTGGGCAGTTAGGAAGACCGCCTGGGGGTAAGAACGTGGGGAAAAAGAAAACAGAGGATAGTCCGTCGACGAGGATGAAGAAGGTAAAAGGTGCGGATGGGTGAAAGAAGGATTGTCGAACAGATACATTTCTATCCCCTTTTTTGCAGGGCTTGAAAGAGCCCAACTGCGATCAGCTCGCGAGACCGACTATTGAACTAGGCAATAGCGCGGGGGAGCTGGGAAGTGTCGCGGCCTGAAAATGGTGTAGTCGAATGCGAACTTGACGCTTCGACGGACCTGATACCGTTCGCCAGCCTCCCACAAGGGAGTCGGGGAGTCGAGAAAGTAAGGAATGGAGGAAAGGCGTGTAGAAGGCCATGTATAGAGAGACAAGACACGAGCAGAGAAAGAGGGAAATGGCACAAAAGCGTTGACAGTCAACGATGGTATATCATATCATCCAATCCTACTCAAACAAACAAAAGAAACCACACGAGAAAAAATGCTATGAAATAACCCACATGACAACGCTCCATCCCTAACTCCTATTCCTTTACAAATTCACCCCAATGTCCTCCCGTCATTCTCATTCACATCTCAATTATCGAACCGATCGGGCAACACGAGCGGCGCCACCAGACTCCACACATAAATCCCATAGCATACCCACGCACTGATAATCTTCGCCCAGCTAGCCCAGTACGTGCGTCCCACGGGCACGAAATCATTCGACATGTCCTTCTCGTCGAAGTTGGAGGTGAGCAGCGTGGCCACCCACGTGGTGCTGAGGAAGAAAATGACGTGGAAGAGGGCGTAGTTGTACTGCGTGGCATTGCGTTCGTCGTCGCGGGGCTTGGGCACGTCGTCCTCGTCGTCACTGTCGTCTTCGTCCAGCGCAGATTTGGGGAGGGATCCGGATTCGACGGCGGCGTGGAGGGCGGCCTGGCGCATTGCGCGGCGGGATTCGGGCTGCGTAGAGACGAGGCCGTGCTCGTATTCTTCGGTGCCGATTTGGGAGTAGCCGTTTCCGTGGGGGTTGCCTTGTGCGCCGAGAGCTAGGCCGTAGGTTGCGGCGCGCGTTGTTGTGTATGCGACTGTGATGAAGGTGACGATTGCGCCGATGATGATGGTGGCTTTGCGCGTGCCGCGCGCCCGGATCAGCGGGTTGCATTGGTGGTCGTCGGGTTCCATGCCCACGGCCGAGAGGGTCAAGTAGGTGCAGTAGATGGCGACCATGGCGGACTGGGCGAGACCGGCGCGCGGATTGACGCTTTGGACGGCGGGGTGGATCGAGACGACGGAGGATATGAGGAGGAGCAGAAGGTTGATCTATACAGAGTTAGCACCGTTTTCCTGTGAACATATAAAGTACATACCGTGATGGCTGCCTGGTTCATCCCGCAGCCGCTCTTCGCAAAGTAAACGTACATGACCACCGTCATGACGAACGAGGCCACATACATGAACACTGCCGATCCGACCAAAAGGCCAGTCCAGAATCTCGAGTCCGTGACTTCGATCTTTTCCTGGCAGTACTCGGCCCAGTTGTGCGCCAGATCAACCAGCAAAATCAGACCGATGAGCAAAAACAAGCACGCGCCAATCATAGCAAAATAGTTTCCCCAGACCATGAAGAAACTGTTCGGGATGAAGAAGGTCAAGACAATCATGCCAATCCACGCGATGACCTTCGGACCCCAGAAGCCGTTCTGTATCGGCGCGCGGCCGTCCTTGGAGCTGCGTACTCCGACGAGCATCATGGCCATGAGGATGTGGAAGAAGCCGAGAGCGAAGTTTATGCGTTGCACGGCGACGTAGCCGTAGCACTGTTCGCCGTGGCACTTGATGTCGACATAGTCCAGGGTGAGGTGCGAGAGCTTCTTCATGGCCCAGTCGGTGAGCATGATCCAGGAGACGATGGAGTTGATGAGGAGGATGAGCGCATACGCTATGCGCGTTGCGATGCTGTTGCCGCATTTTCCACATGCGCTGCAGACGGCGCTGCAGGTTGCTGCTCCGCAGCAGGAGGCCGCAACTCCCCATAGCTGGAGACCTGGGTTAGCATGCACATGGACGGGAGGGAGGGGGGATATAGACGCACTGTGCCGACGCCGGGGAGGGCGAGGAGGGGTAGAGAGAGCAGTGCGCCCATGGTTGTGGTGGCGTGTCGAGGTTGGGGGCGGGTGTTTGTGCGGAGGAGTCGAGGTTGATGGCCGGTGACGTTCACGCATGTCTCGCGCCGGGCGCTCTTGGCATGGCTTGGGGGTATCTTATCTCCGACCGGATGTGAAGATGTGCAAGCCTTGTATTATTGCTCTGTTCTAGATACTGCCAATTCTATCGCTACACGATTGCATTTCTGTCCACGTAGGCCGCTCCTCCCGTGGTACTGCCCAATCTATCGGTCGGCCCTATCGCAACACTTGCCGATCCACGCGTCCCGCATATCCGCATCTCCACGTCTCCACGTCTACTCCATGATATCGCGGTGACCTGCACCTTTGCTCCCCTGAGCAACAACCATGGGCGTCGCGGAGCAACCGGTGACGCATAAAAAGACGCGGATTGTATCCGTCGTCGCAGCTACGGCCATCGCGCTTGCTTGCGGAACAAATGTACCCTCTCCTCCCTGGATTCACAAGAAGACTCACTGATGGATGGCAGTATGCCTACTCGGCATGGGCGCCGCAGTTCGCCGACAGGCTGCAGCTCTCTGCGACCCAGAGCAATGTCATTGTACGCTTTTCCAGTATGCGGAACTGGAGCACTGTCTTACGTGGCTAGGGAACGTCTGCGAACCTCGGCATGTACGTCTCGGGCATACCTATGGGTATGATTACGGACCGGAAGAGTCCTCGACTCGCAGGCTTGATTGGCGTGGTCGCGCTGTTCGTTGGATACTTTCCGATACACGTCGGTACGTTGGAGAAGACGGGCCGGCCAGCAGGGCGCTAACTTTGGAAAGCATACGATAGAGGCGCTGGCTCCATGAGTGTCGGACTGCTCTCTTTCTGTTCCTTCGTGTCTGGACTGGGGAGTTGCGCCGCCTTCTCGGCTGCTCTGAAGACGGGTACGCATATGCATCTCATCCTTCGGAAGTGTCGGATACTGAACTCCGACAGCAACCCTGAATTGGCCGTCTCATCGCGGAACGGCTTCTGCATTCCCTCTTGCGGCATTCGGCTTGAGCGCCTTCTTTTACACTCTGATAGCGGGCATTGCGTTCCCCGCGGACACTTCCGGTCTACTTCTTCTCCTCTCCTTCGGCACCTCGTTGGTTGTGCTTGCAGCGCTGCCCTTCCTCCTTGTTGTCGACCCCAAGGCTGGCTACGCAGTTCTTCCTACCGCCGACCGTGCGCGCAGGAACTCTAACCTTTTGCATCGAACGCGATCCAACGGCAGCAAGTCCAGCAGCAAGTTTAGCAGCTCCTCTGTGCCCGATAGCGATATTAGTAAGCCATGTTTTTCCTTCCACCAGCCAATGCGCCCCTTAGTAGTTGCCAACTATCAATCCAGACGATGACGAACAGGGTGGTGATTCAGACGAGAGCTCTTCTCTCCTGTCGATACCAGGCGATATCCCTCCGGAAGACGATGCTGCTAGTGTTAAGACAAGTCGCTCACAGCACTGTTTAGATGTCACCGGGCTTGCGTTGCTGTACAGGGTCGAGTTCTGGCAGCTGTGGCTTCTGATGGGCCTGCTGACGGGCGTCGGGCTGATGACGATCAAGTAGGTTTCTGTGTGCGAACTTGACGGTCCTTGACTGACGAATGCAGTAACATCGGCCACGACGTCCAGGCACTCTGGAACCATTACGACGCCACGTTGGACAAGGACTTTGTCACCCAACGCCAGCTGTGGCACGTCTCCATCATTTCGCTATGCTCGTTTCTGGGCCGCTTGTCGTCCGGCATCGGATCCGACATCATCGTGAAGAAATTGGCCATGTCCCGCTTCTGGTGCGCAGCCATTTCAGGCACCGTGTTCATGCTCGCCCAGATCAGCGCGATCCGCATCGAAAACCCGAACTACCTATGGGCCGTATCTGGGCTTTGCGGACTCGCATACGGCATCCTGTTCGGCGCCCTCCCGGCGCTGGTGGTCGATACCTTTGGTCCAGATGGCTTCGCAGTGAACTGGGGATTCATGACACTGGCTCCGGTAGTCAGTGGCAACGTCTTCAACCTCTTCTACGGCGCAGTCTACGACTCCCACTCCGAAGTCCAATCGTCCGGCGAGCGTAACTGCGACGACGGACTCGTGTGCTACCAAGCAGCATACTATGTCACGCTGGTGTCGAGCGTGTTGGGCGTATTGGCGTGCTTCTGGGGCATCCAGCATGAGCACGCGGTCAGGAAGAAGGTGGCGCAGGAGCATGAGGGGCATCGTGACGCATGAGTGTTTCCGTTCCAGTGTTTGTGGAGCGTTTTGTTAGTAGTTGTTTTTATAGTATAGATTATAGACAGGCGTTTAGATGGCAGATATTGGATTTACTGTGAAGACACTGGTGGTAGATACAGAGAAGATCGCTGCTCCTCTTTCCTGATGCGTCATGGATAAATGGTGCGGGCGCCTGGGGGTGGCGGCTGGTGGCGGTAGCGGGAGCAGTTACGACGACCGAGCTTCGCCTCAGTTCTCTACCTCTACCTCTACTACTGCGCGTACTTGACGCCCGCCTTCCTTCCTTCTTTCCTTCTCTCTTGCACGCCGCCAGGCTGCAACCCACCATATCTTCGCTACCTACATATTATATTCACTTTCTACCCTACTCTTCTTCCCTCTCTGTCCCCTGTACGGACGGATAAGAACAATACCTAGCGCCGCCATGCCCGCGCCACTCGCGAAAGGTGAGCTCCATGCCCATGCAGGTTGCTGTTGTGCCCCTTCCACCACGTCATCTTCTTCTTTCTCTGAGTACCGAGGTTAACCATGTCGGAACAGGGCTCATAATCGCGGCCTCGGTGCTCGTTGCCGCCGGAATTGCCATCTACGAGTCCCCGCAAGTCCGCCAATGGGTCGACCAATCGCGCCGCAAGATCGCCGTGGCCCTGCAATCCCTCGGTGACGACATACAGCCGCGCCGACAGTCCGAGTCCGAGAACGATTTCGAGGAGAGGAAGAGGGAGACGGGGAGGCGGAGGCGGAATGAATTAGTGAGGCGGGCGAGAGAGGAAGGCGTGGCGGTGGATCTGGACGAGCTAGCGAAGATTGGGCGCGAGGAGTCGCTGGAGATGGGCCGGATGCAGAGGGGAGGCAACAGGGCCAGCCAGAACAGCTTCGACGACTTGGTAGGCAGCGACGGCATGTTGAAGAGGCAACGCGAAACGGCACACACTACTGGCACTGAGAACAACGATACCGGGCTGAGGAATCGCGCCACTGCCTCTTTCGCCGCCGGTGCTGCCGCCGCCGGCAACCCATTTTCAGACGACAACATCCTGTTCGATCATGACGAAAATGAAACCCCCGCATCCAACCCGTTCACCGACAGCCCATCCCGCGCCAGCTCTGCCACCCTCGAAGGTGACACGCACATCTCCTCTGCTACCGCCGGCACTCTCATCGACCTGACTCCCGAAAACGTTCAAACCGCCTCCATCCCCTCTGTCTCCGCCCCCGCATCCGTCGCCGACGAAGCCGAGGCCGAAGCCGCACAGTCGTTCTACTCCTTCACCTCTGACGCCTCCGACGACGACGCCGAAAACATTTCCACTGGTACCCTAACCCCACGCTCCGACTCCGGTGCCTCGGCCTTCACTGGCGCATCTGTAGTCGATAGCCAGGCTGACGACATCGCCATCTTGAGCATGACCAATGATGCGCACCCTCAGGATGATGACGCACGCTCGGAAGTCTTCTCCGAGAGCGGTTTCACCGAGGCCGGCTTCTCGGAAGCGGGGTTCAGCGAACTTGGCGAGGAGAACAGAGGAATCGTTACGCCGAGTAGTTGGACCGATGTCGGGAGTGACGATGAGAGTGAGTGGGGTGGACCGGCTGCGGGAGGCCATGTGAGTCAGGGGCATCAGTAGACGAGTATGTTTCTGTGGTGTGGCGTTTTGTTTTGTAAGAATGGATAGAAAGATACCTGATTTTTCTTTTGTTTTTATTCTGGATGGGCAGGCTAGGGCATAGGCATGGGTTGGGTTCGGCTGGGAATGGCTGGGGGTTCTTAGGTTCCTTTTGTTTCCTTTGCTTCCTTCTCTCGTGTGGACTGTCTACACTTCATACTCTTGCACCTTGCGCTTGTGCGTACTTCGTATATCGTACCGTCTCCTCCCGCTTCTGTGATTCATACTCATTACATAATTGGCTTTTCCGCGGCAATAGACTGATTTTGGAAGAACACTACCTCCTTTTTATACAATTACTTCTCTTGCTAATTCTGACCCAACTACCGGCTAGGTTTTATACTGTAGCTGTAAACATTGATCGCTCGATTATCTGATACGTTAGACCAAGTTAGACACAGGGTTAGAATAAAGATAGGTACACACTACCGAGAAGGGATGGCATGGTATCCAGGCTAAGGATAATGAAACATCATCACATCTTCATTCACATCTCATGAATCCTACACCTCACCCGCAGACATACAACTTCGCAACCGACGGATCATGATCACTAACCATACCCGCCGTATCCGTCCAACTATTAACATGCACATGCTCATACTTTGCCTTCTTCGCCACCGCTTCCGACACATACATATGATCCAGCTGCTGAGCATTCATATCGTACAAATACGTGTACCGCTCCAACTTCTTGATCCCGGCGACCTCGTCCAGGTCCTTGAGCCCGGAGGTCTGGGCGTAAGTGGTCATGGGCTTGACGAAGGCGAATTCGTTGAAGTCGCCAGCGGTAATGATGCTAGCCTGTTTGTCCAAGGTGAGGATGGACTGGACGTGTGTTAACCATGCATGTTCTTGTGGGGGAGAAAGGTCGGAATACCTTGATGAAGTTCGCTGTCAACTCAGTCTGCGCCTGCCTATCCTCCACTCCCCCGTTGACGGGGGGTCTCGCATCTCCTTGCATACTGCTACTTCCGCCCTTCGATCCAAAATGCACGTTTACGGTAAAGAACTTTCCATCGCCCGTCCCGTTCTTCCCAACGATTTCCCATTCCGCAACGAGCGGTTTGCGACTCGCCTTCCACGCCTCGTTCGTAGGATCGATGCGGCCAGGATTGAACTTGAGCGTGGGACCAGAGAGAACTTCGTTGGCATCTAGACTGCCTCCGGGATTGGGCTTGAAGAGCCTGATCAACGAGGGTTTGTAGAAGTATGCTACGCGGATGTTACCGCCCGGTTGTCCGCCGTCTTGGTCGTCGCTGGGTGCGATGTCGGTGAATGCGTAGTCCGGGCCTCCGGCAGCAGAGATGGCGGCTGTAAGGGTGGACAGAGTGAGGTTTGCGGTTACAACGGCATCATTTGTAGGGCCATTATCGTCCTGGATTTCCTGCAAGAATAGGAAATCGGGAGACGTGAGGTACGAAACTATATGGGATGCGATTGTGGGTAGGTGGGAGCTGTTTGGAGCGAGATTCTCCACGTTGTAGGCTCCGAAGGTGATGCCGGAGCATTTCCCCTCCGACAAGAGCTTGGTCGAGGAGGGAAGTGTAGGTGCTTGAGATTTTATCACTTTGATGGCTGTTTTGGGGAGAATGCGGTAAAACCCAAAAGCGTAGGAGACGACGCCTGTTATTTCTTCGAGATCATCGCCTAGTTTAGTGGTTGGAGGGTTGGAGGTGCCGTCGAGAGGGGAGCCGATGATGATAGTTTCCGGGTTAGCATCTTTCGCAAATTAGCTTTTCGATTAAGACACCATGCACTTGATTTCTGCTCACCTTTGTCGGTCATGGTCAACCCGTCTCTGTCGTTCTTGCCAGTGACCTTCCAGTCCCCATATACCCAAGTATCGCCATAATTATTCGGCTTGGCGATTGCCGTAGGCTTCCTCACTGTGACCAACTCGCCAGATAAACTCTCCCAAAAGTCCATCCCATACTTGTGTGGCTCAAGAACCGGATTCGCGACAGATATTAGGGAGACGTTATTCGGCACAGTGAACACATCTCCGCCATCTAGACTACTAAACTGCTCAGTCGGCGGACCTCTCGTGTCTTTACCGATTGCCAACGCCTTCACTCTGTTCCCAATCGAACCTTTTGACTGAAGCACTGGGCTCGAGATCTCGGTCAGGTGGACATAGTCCTTATTTGACCGATATTCCTGGACCTTTCCTCCAATGGTGATGGCGTCGCCGATGGTCAGGTTTGTGGCAAAAGCACGACCGAAGACGTAGACGGATTCGGAAGTACTGTCATCGTAATCCGGAACCGTTGAGCGCAACCACAGTCCATCGGGTCCCTTTGCCGTCACAATCCCGCTGACATTGGCTACTGTCTGTCCATTATATGGCGAGACGAATTTGTTCCCGTTGATCTGGGCGATTGTCAAAGCGGAAGAGACTGTAATGGAGGCCACAAGGCTAGCAACACCAACAAAGAGAGACGATGCCACCATGATAACGAAATCGGGGCATCCAACCTTTTCATCTCTATAGGGGCGCCCTCGCTGGTTTTATATGGGGAGTTTTACAGCTCACGGCTGATATTGCATTGCGGCGACAACGCCGTCTTGGAACCTTGCTCCCTTCGCTATCCCAAGTACTAACTACCCCATCGCAGAAGGAGAGAGTAGACGCCTTCAGTATGGCGCACCGAGCTGCGGCTTGGCTGTGCAGGAGGCTGATACGCGTGCTGGTGGTGGTTGGATGAGCGAGGTGCGGAAGTGCCGAGGCTGTAGCCGCGTTGGGAAGGTGGTTTATTTTGTTGACTTCGGAGATGAGGAGGCGAAGTTCCCTCATATCTTGCACATATATCTGTAAGGATAACTTGTACCACTATCAAGATGAAAATTTCCAGGAACCGGGACAGGAACACCGTAGAAGGTAAGGGTGAGATGGCTCCCAATAAGATGTGAGGGTTTAAGAAATGCAATAGAGGGCCTCCAGATACATTTTCCTATACACGTCCTTTGGACGGCCGGATGACCCATCTGAAAGTGTCAAATAAGTTTATTCCACAGGTTTAGCTTTTCTGCGGAGCAGTGGTAGGTGAGCGTATCTTCTAGTCTCGTTCTCACTCTCCTGATAGATCCTCGACAAACAGAGATAATATGATAAGACTTGAAGCTTATGCCTTCAGGAGTTATCTTAAAAGCCCCTTATTGGATCGGTATCATCTAACATGGGTTGATAATAGTCATTGGAAACACGTTTGCCAATCATGGATACGACTTATTCGAATGCAAGTATGACTCAGTGCAAAGAGGTGCGTATACAAGATATCACCCAAAACACCCACTCATATAGAGTAAAGCATGACAAACAGAAAATCACCATCCCTCCTTCACTAGTCTCCACCGAAGACATGGAGATGCTCCTCACTAACTCATGCCTAGGATCCCCAATAAAAGTCATCATCGAAATCATCGGCCTCGAACGGTTTGTCATCATTCAATGTCGGCGTCGGTGGCGTCAGGTGTATCGTTATAGTTGGGAGTTCTCTCGGGATAGTAGACCAGCCTGCGATCAATGTTCTTAGACAACACATTTTCAGTTGTGGGGATATTCTTACCTTGCCCAGGCTGCACATATTTCCCTTCCCAAAGCAGCCTTCCACGAGGGGTTTTTTTGACCTTCTGCTTCCGATACCCCTTCTCGTACTCCCATTCGGATTCAACGCCAGAGTCGCCACCATCGCCCGAAAATCGATTCGGAAAAATCGCCCTCTCTTTTTTCATAAGTGCCTTCCACCTTTTCCTTAAGTCTGGCCACCGACCCATTGCATACAGAACCTCTTCGTGTGCCCCACAAACGATAGGCAGTACATCTTGCTCGTCCTCAGCGCAGTTCCCGATCGCTTTACGTACACCGATAGCATTATCCACCATCATTGTAAGGTAATCCAAGATTTGAGACAGGGTTGTCCATTCCTCTTTATGCTCGGGCGTTAAAAGGCCTCGGTTATCACCCCACTCAACCAGTTTTCTGAGCTCGCGGGACGTTTGGAGGTAATTGTCAAATTCGGGGAAGCAACTACACATCAGCACATCGATGCGCTCGCGAAGATTCTTGTTGATACGTTCTTCGAGAAGGCAGTAGCGGTTGAGGATCTGGGGGTACAATGTGGCGGTACGAACCAAATTGACGCTCCAAGGTGGTGGGAGGTAGTAGCTTTTGTATGAAGACGATTCTTGTATCCTTTTGACTATTTCCAAATTTTTCTCGCGTTTGTTCAGCCTCTTGGTCAGGTCGACTTCGTCGGATTTAACCGTAGCAATCTCTCGCTCGATATGAGCACGTTCGATGCGTGCGTCAAATTCGACGCGCTCGGCTGAGTATTTGGTAGAATGTCCGCTCTGTGTACACTCGGCAGTGGCGGGGCATGAATGAGGGCAATGCGATATGACCTCTCCTTCACTGCTCACGACCGAAGGCGTTGGAGACGTTGGAGACGTTTGGACAGCGCCAAACGTTTCGGAAATATTCGCCAGCAAGCGCTGCTGCAGGACGTCCCCAGAGACAAAGCCCTCGTAGAGATCCGCGTCCTGATCCATTGTCGGACGTTTACGAAGGTAGGCAACTGGTAGTGATAGGTTTAGAGCGTGATAGAGATATGCGAACGTGATACAGAGCCAAGTATAACGCCGGTGTGGTGTAGGAGCAGTGGCGATAGCCGTTTATCGAGCGCGACGATGTTTGCTGTGCTTGTGTTGGCAGGTGCCATGTCACTACTTGGGCCTGCCCGACACCACTTTCTTTCCCGTGTCAATTAGATCACTACGTACTTGCACTTTCCTCCTTTAATCCGACCTCGTGTTTGTCCCCCACTACTTGAGATAGACACACATTAATCGTTCTTAATAGACAGAATGTCTCAAATTACAATGTGTTTGGACAGGAACCTGATTTAGAACGTTAACGTATATTTGCATGGCCATAACGGTTATGAGATTATGAGGTGAACCGTGGTTTATCGGTGAACGTACGCATCACGTGATATTGTGATATCCGACATGTGCACATGAAAAGCTCTTAATCGGTAACCTGCGATCGATATATATTACATAAAGTACCTAGTATTAAAATACCCAGCGTGTATAGCAAGATCTATAGATCTAGTGAAGCCTTTAGGATTGCGCGGCTGCAAGCACCTCATCACACTTCTTGTACACGTTGAATCTGTAACTCCATTAGCTTCTGGCTCAGAAATTCAACATGTCTTACTCACCCGTAGTCGTGGCCTGTCCGTTCCATCATATTTGTCGGTACTTCTATTCTTCATCAGTCCTCATTCTTCAAACCACAAAGTCGGCACTGGAAGGACTTACTTGACCCCGGTGGATCACTGTAGTGCTGCAGTTTCTCTTCTACTTCCTTCTCTTTGCCGGCCCTCACACTGCTCAAGATTTGTACTCTCGAAGCTCGCGACTGTCTAGCCTTTTGGAAGAGTGAGAGTTTTTCGGGGATAGTCGACGCATCGGCGATGTCCTTGAAAAGGTAGCCAAGTGAACCGCCGTCTTCGATTGCGGCGTTTGCGCCTTGTCCGCCAAAGGGGAGCATCTATGGAACAATAAGCCAATGAAAAGAGCAGCAAAGCAGGTGAATGCTTACTGGATGTGCGGCATCGCCTATGAGTACTATACGGCCATTGTACCAGTTTGACAGCGGCTTATGCGAGAAAAGAGGCCAGCACTTCACTGCGGATGATTTTCTGACGATATCGAGGATTCCGGGCGAAAAGTGGCTGAACTCATCCAACATGCTCTTCTTCACAGCTATAACAATGTCAGTGAGATGGGTAATGTCGAGCCAATATCACCGTACCTTCGGGATCATCACCATCGACATCTCTGCTGGGATGTATCCCTACAAAATTCTGTACTTCGCCTCTGAATCACATGTCAGTCTCGAAAGATCATCACTATCATGACTTCCCATTACGTACCCTCTGCAAGCATACCACATCATATGCCTCTCTTTCTCTGTTTCCTTGATATCCGCCAACAAAGTGGCTCCACTCCCTTTCTTCTCCAAAGTCCCCTTCAGATTCTCATCTTCCTCAAGTACACTCGTATTGATCAAGAATCTGAAAGCGCTCAATCCCGTCGGCGTAGGCGGTGTACTCTCTTCCGTCACAACACCCTTCAACACGCTCTTCAACCCGTCGGCCGCAACTACCAAGTCCGCAGTATGTCTTGTGCCATCCTTTAACACAATCGTACCTTCAGTCTCCGCGGCCACGATCTCAGACGATAAATGGATCTTTACTGGCGTACCGGATATTTCGGTGGAAGAAGCGAGTCGCAGAAGCTCGGTGTGGAGATCAACGCGATGGATAGCGTAAGCACCGGCACCAAAACGTGCTTCCGCTGCACTCATGTCGACATTGGCGAGCTGGACAAGGAGTTCCCCGTGGAGCACGCTCCAACGGTCCATCGTGACTGCTCGCGCATTCTGGAAAGAGAAATTGAGGTGGTTGAGGACGCGGGCACCGTTGGGGGAGATGATGAGGGCGGCGCCGACTTCAGTGGCGAATTGGGAACGTTCGAAGACCTGAGAGTGTGAGATGAAGTGCTATGAAGGAGAGTAAAAGACTCACGGAGACTTCATGACCAGCCTGACGAAGTGCGATTGCAGATGTGAGGCCTGCGATCCCGGCGCCTACTACAATGATCTTGAGAGGCATGTTGCTAAGCCTGAACTTGTAGTGAAAAGAAGGTTTAGGAAAGTGGACATGCAGTATGCAGTATGCAGATCAAAAAGGTACTCTTCAGGCCGAAAGCTTCTAGAAGAAGAAGACTGCAGCTTATCCATCCGCCTAATCAATGCCCTGTAGTGCACTGCCAACCCGACCACATTTGTCCGCAACATGGTTTCGGTAGTTCTAACCCGTTTGTCAAGTTCGTCAGCCTTGGCCATCGTGTCATCCGATCGCCAGGTTCGTTTCTAGAATGACGGGAAGAAGAAAGAATGCGCCGGTAGAGCGCGTGGCACCCTGGTCCTTGTGGAGGTTCCACAAGCGGAAAGCGCCGGAAGTGGGTTCGGCGCTTTTTTTATAGATCGGAGTCCGACAGTATTTCCTTAGGGGATCCATGGGCATGGTACTAGTAAGGGATCGAAATGTATTTTTGGGTTTGGTGGTGTTTGGTTACTGGCTAAGGGGTTGGGGCAGCGGGCGACTTCAGTGTCACGTGCACTCGATAGCATCAAATCTCGATTAATCTATCTGCCTACTCGATTCTTAGATATGTTAATTGCACTGACTATACGACAAAATTGGCATGCTTCACAAGAACTTTTCTGATCAAGCGCCACTCAGTTAGAATACCAGGTATGGATTCAATTTATTCGTGAGTGCGTTTCAAGAGCTTGTCGGCACTACATGTATAGTAAAGTAATAGCATTGATCAACACGTATAAATCTGTTTAATGTTTAAGAGTTAATCTGCCCATATGTTCCTTCTTTCTAACGCCATTACCAAAATCATGACGACGTTACATAGAAAATATACCCTTCCAGTATGCCCATATTCACCCTCTACTTATATTGGCACCAACTCCTTCTTCAACACAGCACTCTTCGCCGCCATCTTCCCTGTCAGTGTAGTAATCGGAACTCCAGCAAGCACATCAAATACCGTAACCCCACTCTTACATTCCTTGAGTGCCCAGTTCACAACCTCGATCGCGACTAGCGAATCAATACCGTAGCTATGTAGGAACCTGCCCGTGTCGATCTCAGCAACAGGCATCTGCAGCATCTTCGCTACCTGCTTGACCAGCGCATCTGTGATAGCTGTCTGCGCTTCTTCAAGAGTCGTAGCGGCGGCGATGAGCGTGTGAACGGGGGCGGAGGAGCCGGAGGAATTGGACTGATCGCGCGTTCCAGTGAGGGACAAGATGCTGAACCGGGAGTTGTCGAGATAGAACGGAGTGTCTATACCAGCGGCAAGGGCACTTCCACCGGTTGCGAGGCCAGTGATGATCTGAGCGGGACTAGTGCCATTGATGTCACCGTCAATGGCGCGTTCCATTAGTGCATGGAACTCATTCTCCCTGATCCCGTAAGGTTTCTCCCAGTCGCGCAACGAGTCCGTGATTCCTGTTTCAGCTAGAACACCAATATCTCTCATGATTCCCAAGTCAAGCGTGGTAGCGTGCTTCCCTTCCGCGCGACGATGGTACGCGAGAGCGTCCTCGTACGCACCAGCAGCCGCGTAGTTGGCTTGCCCTCGGTTGCCAAAGACGGCAGCGAAGGAGGACAAGGATATGAAGAAGTCGACAGACGGGAGGTGCTTGTGTAGATTGAAGGAACCTTGGACTTTGGGCCGTGTTGCTTCGAGCCATTGCTCATGTGTCATATTGGTGAAGAGTGTGTCGCGGAGAACCATGGCGCATTGGAAGACACCGCGAATATTGCCGAGTTCTTGTGTAGTTTTGGCGACCGAGGCGGCCACAGACTGTTCGTCGGCAACATCGCAAACATGGGCTTGGACCTGCACGCCTTGTTGTTCGAGATCATGGACCAGTTCCTTTGCTGCAGTTGACTTTGTGCCCGATCGAGAAAAGAAGGCGAGTTTGCGTGCCCCGAGTGAGACGAGCTTCGTAGAGAGGCTTCGTCCGAGACCGCCTAGACCACCAACTAGAACATACGATGCTGTAGGATCAAGTTTGAGAGAACTCTTCTGCTGTTGGATGACCGGAACAATATCGTCGTCGCCCCAGGTGAAGACAAGTTTGCCAACATGCTTTCCGGCTTGCATCAGGCGGAACGCGCCTTCTATGTCTGAAATGGGGTAGCTCACAAGGGGCTTCACCGGCTTTGAGATACCCCGACGGAAGAAGTCGAATGAGCCTTCGATGATGGCAGCCATAACATCAGGTCTACTCTTTTCGATATGGTTGAGATTGAAGAAAGAGAATGTAGCGTCTTGCATGAAGGGACGCATGTCAAGACCAGTGTTCGCCAATATATCGCGCAAACCAATCTCGACGAAATAACCGAATGGAGCAATGCAGTGCCAGGTTTGACGTAGAGCTTCCCCGGAGAGCGAGTTGAGGACAACGTCGACACCTCTTCCGTTAGTCATACGCTTGATGCCCTTGACGAAGCTGAGATCTCGAGAATTGAAGATGTGATCATCAGGAACGCCATATTCGTCACGGAGTAGACTTCTCTTGACTTCGGAAGACACTGTCGCAAATATCTCCATCTCGTAGTGTTTAGCGACTTGAATTGCCGATTGACCGACTCCGCCAGCCGCTGCATGAATGAGAATAGACTGGCCCTTCTCTACGCGTGCGAGTCGAACGAGTGCATTCCAGGCAGTACCATGGATACCTGGAACAGTCGCAGCTTCTTCAAAGGACATGTTCTCAGGTATAAGAGCGCAATAATCTTCCCGAGAACGATGGATCGATCGATGGGCGCCGTGGCCGTACATGCAGGCTCGGTCACCCACTTTGAACTTTGTGACAGCTGATCCCACCCTTGTAACGTAGCCAGCATTATCGAACCCGAGCTTAGAATCGGGAATCTGCCCCATCGCGACCATAACATCTCGAAAGTTGATGGAAGAAGCAACGACCTTAACCTCAATGAAATTGGGCTCCAGCTCTGTGCCGGCTAGGTCATCGATTTCCATCGCGACTGAGTCCAACATGCCTGGCGTTTGTATAACCATCTTCACCGCGTGTGGGATTTCTTTCAGCGGCATGTTCGTTATTGTCTTCGCAGCATTCGGAAGCAAGCCGTTGATCTGATCATTGAAAGTAGTGTCTTCTTCTATTCGACTGATCTGCAAAAGGTCGCCCTTGATCAAGTATTCATCATCCTCAGACTTGGAGCTGAAAGCTCTATCGAAATGCTCTGCGAAACGCCTTGGGGAGGCGAGAGATGATTCGTCGGCGTGAAGGGTGCGAATACGTAGGCCAGGCGTCTCGTTCCGCACGACACGCGCAAGACCATCAATCATAGAGGCGCTCGGTGCGTTGAAGCCAGTGATCCAGAAGACACTCGCAGATTCTAGAATAACCGTCTTGACGGGTTGAAAGCATTTCTCGGGCAAGTCCTCTAGGAAGGGGGAATCCAACTCAAGCAAAGAAATGCATGTCTTGCCCGCGAGCGCCGCCACATCCGAACCCCAAACAAAGATTTCAGTTTCGATTCCATGGCCTTCCAATGTTTTGCTGATTTCGCGCGAAATGGACGTGTTTTTCTCGCTTGGTTCGAATGGTTGAATGAGCACAACAGACTCGCTTTCACTGTGTCCGTTCACACCATTGGTGCCATTCGTCGGGGCACTCTTCTTAACCAATGCTAGACTGCGTTTACTGTCTTCAAACAGAGTAGTCTGTAGCACTTTTGCGTCGAACGTAGGCTGAATCTGAGCCAGGACGTTGTCGCTGGCAAGGATACAAAGCCTGCCGCTAGCCTTTAAGACTTTGGTCAAGTTCGAAATCGCGCGCTCGGCTTGGGCTCCAAAGGAATCTAGGTCCGTGACCACAATTAGATCATAGTTGCGACCGTTGAGAGAATCGGCGGAAAGATTTTCGGCGAAGTTCAATGACTCCACCGCCACATCATGAGAGGCCTCTTCCAGTTTAGACGTGACCTCGGCATCAACACATGCGAGGGTGATCTCTGCGGTCTTTGAAAGGGAAGACAAATCCGACCTTGTGAGCAGAGAAGATTGTGACGCTACTTCCAAGATGGACAAGGCTGGGTTGGAGTGGTAGGCAAGTTTCAAGTACTCCACGAGCCTGTCTGCTCCCTGATGCGACGAAAGTGCTTCACGAAGCTCCTCGGAGGACAGAAGATTAACCGCAGGTCTCCAGACTAGCTTGCTGGCAATTGGCTTAGGCCCATTTTGCGCTGCGCCTGAAGATCCACCGGAAATCTCAGCACAGAGGAAGCCCTGAATATCGATTGTGGGAAGACCTTCTTGGCCGTCGAACATGACAATATCTGCCTTCAGTTCACGAAAGCCATGCTTTTCGGACTTTGCGAAGCCGGGAAGCTTGACTCCGGGAGTCCATGGGACATGCGCAGAAATTGTGACTTCATCAATCGACTTCGGCACCATGGCAGTGAGTGCATTCTCATCCATGACTGCAGCGAATGCAAGATGGAAGACGGCGTCTAGAGTTCCAGGGTGGATGATGTGAGGTCGGTCGCAGCCTTCAGGGATCCGCCCAGCGACGTCAGGAATCTCGACAATGCCGTAGCTTTGACCGTTGCCGTTACGTGCTTCGCGTACATTTGAGAAAGCGGGACCATACTCCAACCCCATAGTCGTCAAGTCGCTATAAAACTCGGCGCAGTTGATCTTGTTGTTGCAGGAAGCCTTTACGCGAGAGTACTGATCTTTCTGTGCTTGTTGCTCGAGTTCTTTCTCTTTGCTAGCTTCAGAATCCGACGCAGATTCATACTCGATGTAGACGAGTCCGGAACAGTTCTTAACTAGGGAAGATCCGTCTGGAGATGTAGTAACAGTGAACTCCGTCCAAGTTGAAGACCCATCTCGAGTGGCGACAATGTGAGGTCGGAGTTGCACGATGCACTCTAGATCTGCTTCATCAGAGATGATAGCGGCAGATGTGAGCTGGATATCTCGTAGCTTGTAAGCAGATATCCGCTTAGACACGTCTGCAGTCTGGAAAGAAGCCTCGAGAGCCATGGCGAGATAGCCGGCAGCAGGATACAGAATGGCACCTTGAATCTTGTGATCTCCGATCCATGACTCCTCGGACAATCGGATATGTCCCCTCCAAAGGTGTTCCCGTTCCCCAACAGCTGGTACGGGAGCGCCGATCAGGCTTAGCTTTGGCGTCTTTCTGTTCAGATATTCTTTTTCGATACGCACATCGTGGTAGTATCGCTGTGAGTGTTTCCAGGGGTAAGTCGGGACATCAACAAGGGGTTTTGCAAAGTGCTTGTCGCCATCGGCATTGACCTCCTGGATATTCACCCTGTAGCCCTGCGCGAAGAGGGAGCCAGCCAGGTTCAAAGCAGTCTCGACAGCATTTTGGTTCCGCACAATAACAGACTGATATGGAATGTTCATGATGTTGTGCGCTTTGAGGGACTGCGTTGACGGTCCTTGGAGTGCGGCATGGGGCCCGATCTCGATCAGAAGATCAACCGCATTATCGGTGGCTCGCTCATCAGCGCGTACTGGCCTCAACATATCGTAGATGGCGGTCGAGAACTTAACCGGGGAAACAAGATTGCGCACCCAATTGACTGCGCCTAGTTGTTTTGACTCGATGATAGAGCCGATAACAGAAGAATGCATCGTGCAATCTGCCCTAGGTTCCTGGGGAACGATGTCAGCGAGGAGCTCATAGTAGTCCTGAGCTACGGCTTGCATGTGCGGCGAATGATATGCGGTATCGACCTGTAGCTTTCGTGCAAAGATCTTTTCATCCTGGAGGAGAGCGAGCAGCTGCTCGATTCCAGGCGTGTCTCCGGAAATGGTGACAGAAGTGGGCGAGTTGATGCAGGCGACGACTAATTCTCCAGCAGTGACCTTGGAGATCCACTCTTCAGCCTTCTCGGGCGAAAGACCAGCCGCCATCATAGAGCCGTCCACGTCCGGCGAATTCGCTTTCATCTCCGTCGAAAGGACTCCGCGATAGTAAGCAATCTTCCAAGCATCCTCGTTGGTGAGAGCACCCAAAGCATATGCAGCTGCAATCTCACCGCTGGAGTGACCTGCCACTGCATTTGGTTGGATGTTCCAGGCTCGGAGGAGCTCAACCAGAGCAACCTGCAGGACAGTACAGAGTGCTTGACTGAACTCAGCTAAATGTAGTTGCGAGGTCGATTTGCCCTTCTCCAGCTCCTCAACTGCCGACCACGGGCATTCGCAAGCTTCCTTGAGGTATGCATCTGCCGCGTAGACACTCTCACGAAAGACTCGATACGCCATGAGTTCCATGCCCATTCTAGCCCATTGAGCTCCCTGTCCGGTGAAGACGAAGCCAAGACGTGGCTGTCTAGATGATTGAGCGACGAGAGCGGGGCTTTCGTCATTCCCGAGGACTTCGGAAAGCTCATCAGAAGATGAAGCAATGGCATAGGACTTCCACTGCAGACGTGATCGTCGTTCACTCAGGGTGTAAGCAAGCTCCGCAAGAAACTCCTCGGCTTGCTCACTCTCGGTCTCAAGCTCAGTGCCCTTCATCTCAACATACTTGGCGAGAGGATCTTTGACCCGCTTAAGTCCATCTTTGTCTTGAGCACTCAAGACAAAGAGGCGAGGCCCCGATCTGTCCTTGGAAGCCCTGCCGTGAGAACTGCCATCGTTCAAGCCTACAACACTGCTGGCATGCTCTGGATGCGTTATCTGGGTGTGATGAGTCGCAGAGATTCCTCGCGAACTGAGATATGAAGCGGCATCATCGATGACGGAGTGTGCATTGGTGCCTCCGTAGCTATAAAGGTCAGTGGGTGCTTGCCATGCCTTGATGACTGAAACGTACCCGAACGAGTTGGTGCTGATTCGTCGTACGCCGCTGGTCGGCCATGGAGTAAGCTCTGTGGCCACTTGTAGCTTCCACTCGTCGAAGTTGAGCTTCGGGTTAAGCTTCGTGAAATTGATGCTCGGTGGGATCAAGCCAGTCTCGAGGATGAGCACTGCTTTGATGACGCCAGCAATACCAGCGGCAGCTTCGAGATGGCCGATCTATGCGTTGTCAATGATATTCCATCGCACTTGGGATGACACGGCTCACATTTGACTTCACGGAGCCCACAAGGAGCTTGTTGTCTGAGGTGTGTGCGGACGCAATAGTCCTTGCCAATGCCTGAGACTCCTCCCTGTCACCTGCCTGTGTGCCTGAATGGTTATACAGAGTCAGCAATGCCCATCCAGGGGTATAGTCCTAGGCTAATTGAATGCCATGGTGTATTGAATAGCGTTACATACCAGTGCCCTAAGCGGTTAGCGCGGGTAGAATGACGTCACGCGAAAACAAACTTACATGCGCTTCGATGTACCCGGTGTCTTCGTACCCAAGTCCAGCACTGCGATACACGTCTTCAATCAAGGATGCTTGTGCATTCGCATTCGGAAGTGTGAGACCTTTGGTGTGGCCGTCCTGGTTCGACCCAGTTCCTCGAATGACTGCTCGGATTGGATCGCCCGCCGAAATCGCGTCGTCGACGCGCTTTAGAATCACACATCCGAAGCCTTCACCACGACCATATCCGTTGGCTGACTCGTCGAAGCTCTTGCACTTGCCATCAGGTGAGAGGAAGCTCTGATTGGAAAGGTACATGAACATTTCAGGGCTGTGTCAAGTCAGCTTGTTTCTCAGGCACTTGGACTACTGGCGCATACTTGAGTAGCAAGCTGGTACCGCCGACAATCGCGATGTCGGACTCTCCGGTCCTCAAGCTCTGGCACGCGAGATGAAGTGCCACTAAACTGGAGGAACACGCTGTGTCGAGAGTAAAACATGGTCCCTGGAGATCCCACAACCACGACATTCTTGCCGACAGCGAAGTTGTGCATGATCCGGTTCCACCATATACAGGCGCATTATCTGGATCACGGTACATCATCTCCTTGTAATCGCTGGTAAAGTGGCCCATGAAGACCCCCGTTCTTGTTCCAGCGATCTTTTCTAAAGGAAGTCCTGCGCGCTCCAGGGCCTCGTATGCAACTTCTATCATGATACGGTGCTGGGGATCCGTGGCTTCGACATCGTTCTTCGGTAGACTGAAGAAATTTGCATCGAATTTGGAGATATCTTGCTTAAGGAAATGGGCGCCTTGTGTAGTCATGGTGTTCCGGTTCTTGGAAGGCGACCAGAACGCGTCGACATTGAAACGCTCTTTTGGGATTTTCGACCATGCCGCTACGTTGAACGTCAACACCATATAGAGAGCGGGAAGAAGGATGCGACTCACACTTCCCCGCGCAAATTGACTCCCAGAAAGTATCGAGAGAGTCGCCATCACCTGGAAATCTGCATGATAGACCTGTCACTGCTACCGAATGACTATCCGTCAACTTTGCGGATCCCATTTTTATTGGGCTTTAATTGATATCAAACTTGAAGAAACCTGACACGAAGGAGAGTGAATGGCTGTGTAAGGAGAGATTAACATAGGTCTCTCAATCATTATCGCCTGAGGCTCTTCGGCATAGCAATGGAGGGCGTTGCCAAGATGTCGAAGCGTCAATTACCAACAACTCGCCATCTTGCGACCGGCATCGAGACACCCATGTCTCACTCAATTTGATATCCGTATTTTCCTCAATTTCCTCCACGTCTCTATTGTTATCGATTCTATAATCCCGTGTCATGTTTCTCGGGCCATTGTCCTTAGTACTCGGAGACTCCGTTAGCGGGCGACAGGGATCGAGTCTACGGTCTCCGATGCCAGGTGTACCTACTACCACTCACGGCGAGCAGGCAGTGGAATGTCGAAGAATGCACCGACAAACCCCCGTTTTTGGCTGTCTTATTTTTGGGCGCAGCCAGGACGGGCTGACGTTGAATTTATCTCACGTGATACCAACGAATATACTTGTGCAACGAGATGAACGGCCGTCGCTCCCGACTTGGTGGTATCTTAGTTGCAGTAATATCTGTGGGACTCAACCGTTGTGAGCCGCTACACCTTGCGCCCATCATCACGCCAAAACGACCCATAGCGAATTCAAGACCATGACGACCATGGATAAGATCTTCGACATCGTCGCAGAAGAGATCGGAATCGAACGTGACGAGCTAGCTGACGATGCCGAATTCGCTGAACTCGGCGTCGATACTTTCCTGGCGAAATGTATTGTTACGAGGATTTTGAAGGAGACCAAGATTATTTTACCTACCACCGCATTCACTGATTACCCTACCGCCGACGACCTGCAAGCGTACCTTGCCACTCTCCCGATTACTCCTCTCGTCCCTATCAAAATCAGGGGTGCACCACCCTGTCCAGCATCTCCAGCATTCGTCTCTTCTGGACCTCTATCTTTCGTACTCCAAGGGAAACAGCAAACATGTACCAAGACACTCTTCCTCCTCCCGGATGGGAGCGGTTCCGGCATGGCATACGCCCGTTTACCGATCCTCGACCCTTCCGTCTGCCTCATAGCGCTGAATAGTCCTTACCTTAAGGCGCCAACCTCCACCATCTTCACAGTCGAAGGCGTGGCAGCACAATGGGCCGCCGAGATTCAGTCCCGGCAACCCCACGGCCCGTACCAACTTGGTGGGTGGTCCGCGGGCGGATACTACTCCTTTGAAGTCGCAAAGTGTCTCATGAGAAAAGGCGAGCGAGTCGAGAAGCTAGTTCTGATAGATAGTCCATGTCGGCTAGACTTCGAAGCGCTTCCCATGGAAGTAGTACAATATCTCAGCACAAACAACCTCATGGGTAACTGGGGCAACAAACATCCGCCTGAGTGGATGGTGAATCACTTCGATATCTCTATTCGCGCAATTCAAAGATACATGCCTACGCCAATACGAGGGAACCAAGTACCCGATGTTTGTCTCATCTGGGCTGGTGAAGGGGTGCTAAAGAATGGTGATCGAAGACCATCACCTGCTGAGGTAGATATGGGTGTCAAGATCACGAAGATGTTATTGGAGCGACCCACGACTGTGGGAGCACAGGGATGGGATAAGCTGTTTCCTGGGAAAAGGTTGGAGGTAGCGAGTATGCCAGGTAATCACTTTACCATGGTGTATCCACCCAATGTGAGCAAACCCGCCCACTTCTATTTTCAGGAGACCAAAGCTGATTATAGATACAGTGTGCGTCACTCAGCTCGTTGCTTGCAGACAGCGTTCGGGATCGTAAACGGGACAGGAGAAACAGGTGGACAATGGTTTAATGACGAGTCAAGGCTGCTCAACTCACGAATCTCCTTGCGCATATATCCACATAGAGCGAATCGTATTTTATTTCATAATTAATGTGGAAGATATTATCCTCATGGAATTATCAATTATTGACCAAACTATATGCTACCTATACCCAACGCTCGCGTACCGCTGATGGAGGATCTAATGTTCACCCGAAGCCAAATGAGTGTCCATTTGCACGGTTCAATCGCATAATCGTTCTTGGGATATCATTGGGATAGCTCGGTGTCGGTATGACCATTATTTCCCCGGCCCAGATGCCTTGTATGTCTTATGAACTGCTTACGCAACGAAGGTCTTCTTCGAGTGCTTGCCCATAGCCCTTAACCTCTTTCCGAAGATGAAGAAGACGTACGGGATCGGTAACATGGCCACAGCAAAGAAACCGAGTAGACTCATTCCCCAATCAATACCCAGCTTCGTGAACAAGGCGGTTGCGAACAGCGGGAAAGCTCCAGCAAGCATACTCCGCATAAACATATTGGCCGCAATAACGCTCGCAGCCAGTGACACATATGTGTCCACCAAGTACCCCAGCGCGCTCTGGAAGACTGCGAAAAAGCCAAGGCCGAGACAAGCAGAGCCAACGCAGAATCCGATCCAGTGAATCTTTGGATCAGAGGTCCATCCCATGATGAACAGACCTGCGGCAAAGAACACAGATCCGACCATCATAGCTAGGAGACGCATTTCGGGCTCCACACGGCCATTGGCCTCGAACTTCTTCTTGTACTGGATCGCGCCCCACATTATGACTACACCGCCAAAGATCACGCCAATGATAACAGCGGTAAAGGGCACAGCAGAGACTACGGCGTTCCAGTGGCGGACCTGTTGGAACTCGAAAAGGAAGGCGGGGACGGCAAGGTAGATGATGGCGTACGTGAAGGCGGCATACAAGTTAATGCAGAAAGCGATGGGGTCGATGAGCATTTCCAGAGGCACGATGAGGTACCGGCGGGACATCTCCCCGAACGAGGTACCGATCTCTTCTGATGCAGCATGGAGAGCGAAATTTCCGGTTTCGAGACGGAGACGATTGGCTTTGCGCTTCAAGAGGACAGGTGGGTAGGATTCCGGGATGTAGATGACAGATGCGACGAGTGTGACGGCGAGAATAATTCCAGTAACGTATTCTGTCCATCGCCATCCCACAGTCGGCATACTGATCACAAGCGCTCCACCCACGATTGGTGCAATCATCGGTCCCAAGGTGATGCAAAGGCCCCACATGAGGAGCGCGGGCCCTCGTGCTGTGGGATGCCACACGTCTGCAAGAACTCCGCCCGTGTTGCTCAATGGTGCGCCGCCAAATACGCCTCCGAAGAATCGCGTGATGAGGACCGTTTGGATATCTTTTGCGGTTGCGGTGGCAAAACTGAAAAGACAGAGTCCGAAGAGGGGGAGTAGAATGGAGTATTTGCGACCGAAGGCTTCGGACATGGGGGCCCATAGCAGAGGGCCGAAAGCGTTTCTGTCAGTCTGTCAGTGAAAGGTTCGATTTTGAATATGGTCTCTCGAACCCATTCCCCCCTCCACCTCAAAAGAAACAAGCATTGAACTCACCCAAACAGGAATAATGACATTCCCAAAAGCGCAACTTCGGTCTCAACTCCAAAATGGACCTTGACCTCTGCAATTCCGGAATTATACGCGGTACTCGCCCACGTCGCGCCCATGGTCAAGAAGCTATAGAGAGCCGTCACCAGAACCTTTTGCTTCATTGGCCAATTGAGGGCATTGTATGGATCGTCAGGGCCATCGAAGTCGACGATATTTGGATCAATTGCCACAGGCTTCTCCTGGCCAGCTTCGAGTTGAGAGCTTGGAAAAGAAGGTGTGCGGGAGGGCTCGATGCTCGTGGTGACGGTGGGATCAGCGTCGATTTTCTGGTCGGCGGAGGCCATTATGGGGGATGCGGTATGAAAGGCGAGGCTCAAGCCAGGAAAGTTGTCTGTATATGCTGGCAGCAACGTCTCTCCAGCGCCGAAGAAAAGGCGACAATGGAAGGCTCAAAAAGAATATCTAAACACCGAAACCGCGACAACGGGTGGGGGTACAGTCCAATAGCGCGGATAACGTGGTCACGTGGTTGAACAATTCATCTAAGCGGGCGAGACATGCAGATGCGGTGGGCAGGGGTTGTGCGGCTTGATTGGCTGTGTAAGGGCGCCGTTCGCCTAACAAAGAGCGAGCGACGATGTGGGCCCGTAAGCTTTGTCTGTACAATACATGCATAAAGCTTGGGCGGCAGGGATGGCAAGAATCTCCCGGGGCGTTTATTTTTTCTTTGACCTTGACTGAACTATTGCAAAAGACGGCGTGGAATCAGTGCGAAATAGTTTCCATGATCCCCGAACCCGAGACCGAGATATGCCTTCCTTTTGTCCATCCCACCTAAGCTCGGGTCGAGAATAGTCCTCCGTCGGACTTCACATACGCTACCCAAAAACTCAGCGAACAAATCGCCGAAGCAGTGTCAATGCACAATATGTACCGGAACGAGACACGAGAATGGCAATTAGACCGTTAGGCGCGGAGTGTAATGGAATGAAGGCTATGTGCAACAGGACTGCCGTAGGACTACCTCTACGGTCAATATACGTACACGCGGGTTGAATGCGAGCACGAATGTAAACAGTTTACTCTCGACTTTTGCACATACCTCGTTTTCACTACATCAACACAGAATCATCTAAAGGATCGTGTGATAGTTTGCGTTGGACCATTCACCTTCAAATTCTGTTGGATCTAGCGGTACGCCTCGCACATTCGCACATTCGCACATTCACACAATGGCATCGTCAACGACGATCCCCCGCAGCCCAGAGGCATCTAAGCCAACCAATTTGGTGCTATTTGGTGATCAAACTGTAGAGGTACGTACAACTAGGAATGAATCTACCGAGTCTGAGTTAGTATCATCCTTGCACCATATACATCTACTAACCTTGTACCCACCGCATAGAAAAAATCTTCAATACAAGCTCTAGTAAGACACTCGAAGACTAGCCATGCAGCTCGTCGTCTTCTACAAGAAGCCACAGATCTCGTGCAACTGCATTTTGCGCAGTTGAGTAAAGAAGACAAACAATGGGATCACGAAGTCGGGAGTTTACTCGGGTTGGCGGAGGATAACATTGCAGAGTCGAAACCCAATGGCGCTATTGCGACAGTGTTGATGTGCATTGGGCGGTTAGGAGAGTTGCTTGTGTAAGTTCTGGACCTCATTCGAACCAAAGAAAATTTACTGAGCGAGCCAGATACGCAGAAGAAGACCCCTCAATATTAGGATCTGAAAATGATCCAGTTCAGGTGCTGGCATTCTGTACCGGTCTGCTACCGGCCGCAGCACTGGTGGCAGCGAGGGATACCAGTGAACTGTTCGATTTAGCGAGAGAAATCATCGCCATCACATTGCGGATGACCCTTGAAATGCACCAACGGATCATCATGATCGAGGACACAAACTTGAGTTGGGCAACTACGCTCGTGGGAAAGACACCTGAAATGGTGCAGCCCATTCTCGATGATTTCCACAAGGCCAAGAGCATCCCCTATCCAAAGCGGATAGCCGTCGCAGTTGTGTCATCAGGGTGGCTTACCCTTATGGGGGCTCCGTCATCACTAGGTCGACTAATGGAGTTCTCGAAAGAGCTAGAAGATGCGCCGAAGATGAAGACTGAAACGAACGGCGCAGTACACACTGAGTTCATGCCCACGTACGACCTAGATAAGGTCCTCGGAAACTCGCCACTTCTCGATACGCCTATCACATCAAAAGCCAGGATACACTCCCCAGCATCCTGTACACCATACTCACATACCACTCTCCGGTCACTCCTGTCCGAGATACTCCCAGATATTGCACACCGGATACTTCGCATCGACGACACCTCGGAAGCTTGCATTTCGGACATTGTTGGCCAGCGACCAGTCACGGTAACAGTGGCAGGGCCTACTGGTCACCTTCCCGCTGTTGAAAAAGTCCTCAAGAATAAGAATATACAGTATCAGATAAAGCAACACCGCACCCCTTCAACGGATTCCGTGAGCCGTGGCGGATCCGACATGATCGCTATAGTGGGTATGGCTGCCCGTCTTCCTGGGAGTGACACCGTGGAAGCCTTCTTCGAAACGCTTCTTGCCGAGCAGATTCAGATCAAGAAGATCCCGAAATCACGTTTCGACCTGGACACATACTATGACCCCACCGGTCAAAGACGACACACCACAACTACCGACCAAGGTGCCTTCTTGGACCGCCCCGGTTATTTTGATAACCGACTCTTCACTATTTCTGCCCGAGAAGCAGCACAGATGGACCCCTTACAGCGTATGCTTCTTACCACCAGCTACGAAGCGCTCGAGATGGCAGGTTATTCTAAGAATGCGACGCCAGCGACCCAGGACAATCGGATCGCTGTGTACTTTGGTCAAGCAGCTGACGATTGGAGAGGTGTCTTGAATAACGACGACGACATCGACATTTACTATGTCCCGAGTTTGTCGAGAGCTTTTGGTCCAAGTCGGTTGAGCTATCATCACAAGTGGGGTGGTGGAACGTACGCGCTTGATGCGGCATGCGCTACAAGTACGACAGCGATCCATCTGGCGTGTAAGGCGTTGACATCGAGGGAGTGCGATACTGCGCTTGCTGGAGGTGGTTCACTGTGCGTGAGCCCCACGGCTTTTGCTGGGCTGACGAAGTCGGGTATGGTTTCTGAAAATGGAGGTTGTCGCACATACCACGATGATGCCGATGGGTACGCTCGTGGCGAGGGAATAGGTATCGTGGTGTTGAAAAGGTTGGAGGACGCCATCGCCGATAACGACAATATTCTCGGTGTCATTCGAGGCCATGCCCGAACATATACTTCGACTTCCACGTCCATCACACATCCTAGTGCTGAATGCCAGGCCCGCCTCTACGAAGAGGTTCTCCGACAGACCAGCGTCGTCCCCAATGAGATTGCCTATGTTGAAATGCACGGTACAGGAACACAGGCGGGTGATCATGAAGAGATCACATCGGTGATCCGCGTTCTCGGTCAAGATCGGTCCAAGAAGAACGTCCTCACTGTCGGCGCTGTCAAGGCTAATGTAGCTCACGGAGAAGCTGTTGCTGGAGTGACTTCTCTGATCAAAGTACTTATGATGATGAAAGAGAAGAAGATTCCTTCCCAGCCCGGACTACCGTTCAAACTCAATCGCAAGTTTCCGAAGCTGGACAATGTCAATGTCAGGATCGCTGGTCTGGGTAGCAAGGATCTGACGCTGAGACCAAGTCCGGCGGCATCAGATGGCAAGATCAAGTGTCTGGTAAGCAGCTTCGATGCTTCTGGTGGCAATACTTCACTCGTTATCGAGGAAGCATCTATGCGAGCGAAGAAAACGGAGAACCCACTTCCATCACACATTGTCACACTCTCTGCCCGAACTGCAGCATCGTTGCAGCAAAATCGAAAAAGGTTGCTCGACTACTTGATGAGAAACACTCAGACCAAACTTGCAGATCTGGCATACTCGACTACTGCTAGAAGGATGCACGAGGTTCTTCGAGTTGCGTACACGGGAAAGTCCACCAAAGAGATTATCAACAGCCTTCGAGAGGACGTTTCGAAGAATGGATCTAGCGACCCAAAGAAAAAGGCTGCTTCCTTAAACGTCGTCTTCACCTTCACTGGGCAAGGCTCGCAGTACGCTGGAATGGGGAGACAACTATACCAGCACAGTGCTGCGTTCCGAACAGCTCTCAGCAACTATCAGCAGATTGCCATCCATCAAGGTCTACCGCAGTTCCTGCATCTCATTTCAGATGACAAGACAGACATCGCCTCTGCTTCCGCCACACAAGTCCAACTCGCTGTCGTCGCTCTCGAGATTGCCACTGCGAAGTTGCTTGAGTCGTGGGGTATCAAGCCTGATGTCGTTGTTGGGCATTCTCTTGGCGAGTATGCGGCCCTATGTATTGCTGGTGTTTTGTCTGGAAGTGACGCGTTGTATCTTGTCGGTCGTCGCGCTCAACTAATGGAGCAGGAACTCATTGCCGGCGAGTACCTCATGCTTGCCATCGGTCAAGATGTCGACACTACTCGCCAAATCCTCGCCGCACAAGCACCAGCACTCAGCAAGACTGATATCGCATGCATCAACGCGCCCCAAGTCACAGTTGTCAGTGGTCCTGTTACCGAGATCGAGCAGCTTAAAGCGCACCTGGAGACTTCTGGCTCCCGAGCCACGATTCTTCGCACTCCTTACGGATTCCATTCTCATCACATTGACCCGATCCTAGAATCTTTCTCCGAGATTGCACTCGGTGTTACTTTCTCTGCGCCGACTGTGCCTATTGCCTCAACGCTGCTTGGCATAATGGTCGAAGTGGGCGAGACTGGTATTTTCTCTGCAGACTACCTTGTTCGACAAGCCCGGGAGTGCGTGAATTATACGGGCGCATTAGATTCGTACAAAGCACATGCGCCGATCAAATCACAATCATCTTTTGTGGAGATCGGACCCGAGCCGATGTGTGTCGGTCTGGTTCGACGGACGTTGGATGTTCCGGCCAACCGGCTGCTTCCGACAATGAAATCGAGCGAGGATAACTGGATTACCATGTCTCACGCGCTCGCATCTCTGTACCAAGCGGGTGCAAATATCAATTGGCCGCGGTATCACCAGGCTTTCAAGAGCTCGTTGACTCTTCTTCCGCTGCCCACTTATGCCTTCGATGAGAAAGATTTCTGGAAGCCATTTGTGGAGCGGATACATCCTACGCCCTCATCCCAGAGTGCCACACAGAAAGTCGCACCGTCCGCACCTGCATTCCGTACCACAAGTCTGCAATGGATCGAAGAGGAGGCCTTAGAGGACACGTCTGTATCGGTGACTTTCGCCTCACAGACATCGGAGCCGCATCTCTACGAGGCCATTCAGGGACATGTTGTCAACAATGTAACAGTGATGTCCCTCAGCATCTTCTGCGACATGGCGAAGACCGCTGCTCAATACGCATTCCAGAAGCTCAATCCCCGATCCAAGGTTCCGTACATGAGCATTTACGACGTAGACATGTCACATGCGCTTGTCGTTCCCCGGTCTGACCCATCACAGATTGTAAGGACCAAGGTCACGCTCTCTTCCACTTCCACTACTGCATTGATAAAATTCTCATCCACAAAGGGATCAAGCAACACAGAGCACGGCGAGTTCAAAGTCGTATTTGAAGACAGCGCATCCTACTTCACACAGCAGAGCCAGACATCTTTCCTGATCTCCTCCCGCATCGACACCCTCAAGGAGATGTCCGCCACTGGAAAGGCCCATCGTCTTCTCAAGCCCGTCATTTACAAGCTCTTCGACAGTCTCGTCGCCTACGGCAAAAACTATCAAGCCATGGAGGAAGTGTGGGTCGACTCCGCCTGCCGTGACGCTGTTGGTACCATCAAACTGCCCAATACCTCCGGTTCAGGGACATTCCAAAATAATCCCTTCTGGACGGATGCTGCAGTTCACCTTGCTGGTTTCCTCGTCAACAGCGGCTTGAAGTATCCCGAAGATGTCGTGTGCCTGAGTACTGGTTTCACGTCGTCGCGCATGATCGAAGAGCTCGAGCAAGATGAGGTATACACAACGTATGTCAGTATGCAAGACACTGAGACGCCCAATGTACTTTCTGGATCTGCCTATGTGTACAACAGCGCTATGAAGCTTGTTCAAGTCAGCACGGGGATCCGCTTCCAGAAGATGAAGCGTATTGTCTTAACATCCATCTTGGGCGGCGCCGTTACCCAAAAGCCAACCGGCCTATCTTTGCCACCGGTGGAGAAAACCGTGGCGTGGCAGAAAGATCTGATTGCTGTGGGCGACCGAGTGATGACGCCGCGCACAGGGATGTCGACTCCGGTTACCCAAATGATCGACTACAACTTCAGCGTAGCTGGCGATCGTTCCGACGTATCAACCCCTGCTACGTCTGTGGCTGACGTGCCATCTTCCTCGGACCAAGACTTGTTGAAGAAAATGCTCGCTATCGTTGTGGCAGAAAGTGGTTGTAGCGAGGGTGATCTCGAGTCTACTACTAGTTTTGCAGATATCGGAATGGATTCGCTAATGGCTATTACGATTTTAGCGATGTTCCAGAAGAGTACTGGAGTTGAGCTTCCGCCGACGTTCTTCTTGGATCACCAGACTGTTGCAGAAGCAAGAGATGCATTGCCTGGTGGTGATGCTAATGGAGGTAGCCCCGCAGAGTCTGAAAATGAGGAGGAGATCCTAGTGCCTATAGGAATTCCCACCGTAACAGTATCGGAAGCGCCTGCTATCTCACAAACCCAGCCTGAACCCGAGCCTATCATTGAAATCGAGGACAATGTACCCATTCCGGCCTCACCTTTCACTTCCGACCCGATCGAACCCACGAAGCCTTCGAAAGCCGTTCTTCTACATGGCACTCCGACTCCTACTTCCTCTTCTCTCTTCCTCCTTCCCGATGCATCTGGGTCTCCAAGTCGATACATCCAGCTTCCACCTTTAGGGCCAACGACCTGCGTCTACGGACTGGAATCGCCTTTCCTTAAGACTCCGTCCGAATTCAGGTGCAGCGTGCCCTCTCTTTGCCTATCTTTTCTCAACGCAATTCAGGAAGTGCAGCCTTGTGGTCCGTACCTAGTGGGCGGGTTCAGTGTAGGCGCGCTGTATGCATATGAAGTTGCGAGGTTGTTAACAGAGAAGGGAGAGTCGGTGGAGAAACTGGTTCTTGTCGACATGGGTGTATCCAAGTCGATTGAAGGACAGGTTGACGTCAATTTGACGACGGTGACCGAAGCCGGACTCTTGCCTACGGTGGGCAGGATGACGGCTTCGCAGAAGGAGCACTTCGTCAGTTCCATCCGCGCCCTCACATCCTATAATCCCACCGGTATCGCCTCTGGAAAGCAACCCAAGAAGACGATTCTAGTTTCTTCGAACACCGGACTTGCTGCTGGGAAGACATCGGAGCTCGCTCAATGGGCACAGGGGAGTAACGGCGCAGGGAGGGGTTGGAGTGAATTACTCGGCACATCGGTAGAAGAGGAAAACGTCGATGCTGAGCACTGGACGATGTTTAGGCATCCTACTGTAAGTTTTCCCCTCTGGCCAAGGTCGGCTTCTCGGCTAATAAGCGTATAGGTCAAGAGGATTGGTGATGTTTTGACTGATGCTCTTGGGAACGCGTAGCGTGCTAAGCTGAACGCTGCAAAGGTGACGTCAAATGAACGTGCACATGCAACAAAGCTCATAATGGAGGGACGGCATTAGAGGTAGAACTATTCTAGGTCATTTCTTTTGTCATGGTGTGACCGATCTCATAGATTAGGCGGGTTAGAGCGGGCGTTTAGGGTTCTGGCGTGCCAAACGGCATACCTTGTGGTACCATGGTATATATACCAATACACAATATTTACTTCCCTGTTGATCTCCAAGGGTGGATATACCAACCCTGCCATAAAGGATGTGAATCGACCATTATTCCCCATTTCCATCCCCATGATGATCTTGGGTCCCACATAGATCTGAGTAGCTACCAGGTCCACACGCGAGATGCAAGGCCCGCATGTTCGTGCAGGGACATGCCTTCCACGAGCGATATCAGTCAGTAGATACCTAGACCCGGTACTTTGGTAAAGCGGTGAGTGACTATCGTAACGCCTTCTTCCCAAGATCTTCAGATGGATGAGTCAAGTTATGTAAGCCGTGTGTCACTAGGCTTGAAGGAGCGTAACTCTCTTCTCTTCTCTGAAGCGAGAATCTCACGTTCAATTCGACGGCTATATTACCCGCCGCAGTGTTGTCTCAAACGGGCGATATCGGTGTGGCTCAGGTGATTATGGGTGCATGAGCAATTCAAGGCGTACGGTGTAGAACCTATGGGCATGGGTGCTTTGGGCCCAAGCATGCTCTGGGGCGAGGGTGTTCGGGACCGAGTAACGATAAGCAAATTCTCTGGACTTGTATAGTTCCAATACGGGATATCTTGCTTTGCTGACTGTATGCCCGTGCCAGTGCCTCGATGGAGTAAGTCATCAGAAGGGCCAAGTCTCAGACGGTTCTAGATTTCCTTCTCAGACGAGTAGGAAATTCGAGAATGGGACTAGTGCACTGTCTTCGAACATATAAGCCTTTCCACGAGTTGATTTGATGCGGTATAGTATTGGTTTACTAGAAATTGTACAAGAGGAAATGCCACTAGAGGTGTTAGATGATCATTCTTGTATAGCAGCTGTGCTACTGAAAAAATCTTATGTGATGTCAATACTAGAAGCCACTTTTCATACCAGTCCAATCTTCGAGCGGCTGTTGAGCAAAAGTTGTTGGTGGCTATGTTAATCGGCACCTATGAGTCGGCGGGAGCGGGTACATCATCCCGAATTTAATCCTACATGCAGGAACCCTTGGTTATACCTCTGACCGGCTATTGGATTCTACATGTGGCAGACATACCGAAAGACTAAATAGCGAGAAAACCTTGGCTCTGCATAATGAACCGCTAAATCGTAAGACTTTCTGGAAGTGTTCTTCCCGTTAAGTGCACATAAGCTTCGGGTAACGGAATCGTACGCTGCCGTAGTATTTGTAGTTACGTCCTTTACGCCCCACCTTCCGTTTTGCCGTTTTAGCATTAAAGGCGTTTGGGTTACAGAAACGGCCACTAATGCACTTGCAACCCGCAACCCTGCCGAAATGCACCGGGCCGTATATTACGGATTACACGGCATTACACTGTCTTCCTAAAAACAGAAGACGTTTCTGTGCTGTGCCGTGGCAAGTGAAGCAAACCAAATACCCAGAGCATATTGCAGTGTCGTGTATAACATCTCCGGTGTTCCACAAATCGTTGCGGTGAGATGTTTCTGTTACCATTGTGGCATACTGATTGATGTAGATTGCAATGAAAACGAGTTGAGACAGACTCTAACACCACTGAATGAGGCACAGCTATTGGCCGCTACGTCGAAAGTGTTGGGGGAACGATCTCTGTGTGACTGTGGCGCTTGTTAGTATGACGGTATGCCTTGTACCTAACGCTATGATGCCCCTTTTGTCGTCCTGATAGATGAAGTTACTGCTCGCGTCAGGATTAATCTGATATGCATGGCTATGTGAGCGAAGGATGTAACCGGTGATGCAGCTCACAAACGCCACGAAGGAACCTACCTTGAATAGGCATCAATGTATAGTTATTTTTCAGACTCCTGTCCCAGTCGCTGTAAGGATTTGCTGATTGGTACGAGGCGCAACAGCATACAAGGGCTCACGTGCCAAAATCTAGCGTTACTGCGACAGGGGCCAAAACCGACTTGTATCGACCCGCATGAGTTGGCTCAACCTGAAATTTCTCTAGTGCTGAGACGCGGCTGACATTTAGGTCCAAAGGTACGGACGTGTCTCCAGTCGGACCATCCCCCCAGGGATGACATGTTAGCGAGGGTATAATACGACCTTGCCTTGGTAGGTATTGTCTTGTAAAACCTGGATCGTCGTACGTACGAAAGTGTGATTCCGTGATCTCCGTCAGCCCCACATACTCTTCGCTTGGAGATCCGAGGAGACCGAAGCCACGAAATGATTGCATAAGGCAGTGGTAGGTTGGTAACGAATTGAAGGGGGAGGGGGGGAGCATATGAGAGTGGTAACAATGTTATCGTCGCCTTGAGCCTGGTCGTAGTGTAGTGTAGAGCAGATAGCTTAGGACCCTATGACATTTATAGGTGGTAATGCGCGACCCGCATCTCGCTAATGCTCCTAGCGCACACTAGGCGGAGTTCAAGACTTTCCTTTGCTGTGCTTGTTTCCATCCACCACTCTCCACGCGCAGCAGGGAACATGTATGTAGCCCGTATACATCCCTGTAAACCCGCTGGCAGCTGCGTATGTTCTTCGTATAATCTGTCTCCAGATTCCTTGCGCTCGCCCCTCGTTTGCCGTCTCTCTACGGCCCACATACGTCAGCAGAGCTCAGTTCGAATAGGTAATCTAGTCTAGGTTCCACAGTATCTTGCTATCTTTAAGATGCGGTTTGTAACCTTGAGATCTGCCAGGACCACGATGCGTAAGCTCACGCCACAAAGCGGTGTCCGTGACCCACCTACGCCAGTGCGATCCGCCTACCTGGACAGTATGTGAAGCCTTGGTATTTGGTAACGCTCGGACACGTTGACATTGATACCTATTCTCAAATAGACAAACGTGGGGACTTGCTCCGCCGAATACCGCATTCAGCCACGCCGCCGCCACGAGTCCTTGTAAGACTCAGTTGCCGTGGCATTTGAATGGCAGGTCTCAAACTAGAAACCGAATGAGATGACGAAGTATTGGAGGGGGTTCTGCATGTTCCATGCCACAAACCGACAGTCGTGTAAACCAATCCAATGCCAATCAGGTATCTAGGTGCATCCTTGGGTTGAAGCGCAAGCCGTCCGCTATACTCGCTTGGGTCGCTGAGCAGATCTACAAGGGTGGAGCATGAACGGGTTGCCCCCTCCCCCTGTCGCCCTTAGCGTCTTGGCCGAAAAGACGGCCGATTTCTCAACTCTCTGAGAGTCA
>MU006786.1:983871-1009937 GCA_010093635.1 Massarina eburnea CBS 473.64
TCTTTTCGGCCAAGACGCTAAGGGCGACAGGGGGAGGGGGCAACCCGTTCATGCTCCACCCTTGTACGTGCTAGTCATTCGCGACTCGTCTAGACTAACAAAGGGCTGAGAAGCGCAATTTACCTAGCACCTACCAGGATACCATCCTTAACCTACGTATATATGCTACGGCCCTACTTTCCCCCAATCTGCGCCGGATACATCACATCATCCAGTGCATTCCAAGTACCATCACACTCCGTCGAATATGTCGACGAAGTTCCGATCCGCATGCGATAGGTGCCACGATGCTAAGGTGCGATGTAGTGGCGATATGCCCTGCCAGGGATGCATCGTGTCCAAGAACCTGTGTTTTTACAGCGTTTCCTCCGTGCTCGGCCGGCCTAGAGGGACCAAGAACAAGACGTCCCGTCGTCGAGCAGCAACGAGCACCGCCAGCGATGGTCAAACGACGTCAAACGCAGATGGCGGCGGTGCCACGGCCAAACGACCGTCCTCCCAGAGACCCATGGTTAGACGTCGCAGGACCAAAGAGACACGGAGCGAGCCAGATTTAACAAGCATGGCGACAAGTCGGGAGTCCGAAGTACCAAGTCTTCCCAATTCTGGCCTTCACACACCCACCGACAGCCTGTGGTTCCTTTCCGACGATAGCCGCCACACTTTTGGCGTCCCAGATCCACTTACATGCTCCGATTTTCGTTTCGACTGCTTCACGCCGACAGAGGCTACCACGCCACATGTAGGACATACACCACCGTCTCTTCACAGCCAATTCGATGCATCTATGGACTTGTCAATGTCTGATTTCGCCACTCCTGTTGATGAGACGGACGCCACATCCTTCCCCTGGGGCGGAGGGATGTACCTACAAGAATCGTCGAAGGTGTGCAACAGCCCCGGGTTCGAGCCATCGTCTACTGACAACATGAAGGCTACAATGGACGCGAGCTTCTCAATACCTTCTCCGCCAACGAGCGACAATGCAAGCAGTAAAACAGCCGTCGCACGTACGTGCAACTGCCTCCAGCATCATGCCGAGCTCCTGAGCAGTCCTATAATAGCCGAGATGAACGCCTGCAGTAACTCTGACGATGCCGCATTATCACTCGACAAAGTACTCTCCCTATCAAAACAAGGGATTGAGACATGGCGCGGCCTCATATCATGTCCCATCTGCTCCTCCAACAACGACCAAGAAGCAATGCTCCTCGCCCTCATGAGCATTCGCCCCGTCACCCGTTATCTCCAACGGCTAGCGCCCCGATACACAAACCGCGCCCGGTCCGACTCCAAGGTGTCCACTTCATACAGTGTCCCCCGTCCAAGGCAGGTAAGAGAACCCTGTCGGTTGATGGTCGGCACGCTGGAGATCGAGGACGAAGAACGGACGCTCGTCTATCGTATGCTCTTCCAGAAGACAGTACAAAGAGTGAGGCAGACGCTTCACGCATTGCAGATGATGCAGTACAGGCGGAAGAAGGAGCTCTTGGTAGGCACATGCAATCGAACTGCGGGCGTGGAGGATTATCACGCTTCAAGCAGCTTATCACATACGCAACAAATTACACATGCCTTGGCGACAGCGCTGCAGGATTTGGAGTCGTCCTTCCATAGCGATTAGCATACCATAGATACCCCTTTTAGCGAACAATAGATATATGACCGATGATGCTCATGCAAACGAAAAGAGGCGTTCCGGTAGCAAGAAGCGTACGTCCCTCGGCCTCCGAGGTCGCAATCCTCCGTATACGAGAAGACGGCTGAGCCTCTTACGGACCATTATTGGGCTTGCGTCCGATTGGCTGTCACGCTTTCTTACTTGCAGTAGCATCCGCCGTTGATGCGGAGTGGTCTGTGCTCAGAGCTAAAAGGCTTGGCGTCCTCTAGACTCTCACCAAGAGTACGGCTGACGCTCTTGCTTTTGGTTCTTCACACCCCCTCCTGCATAGAGCCATCGCCGGAAATACAGTAGTGTCTGTGAGCAATTCCTGCGACTCAATTCCCGCGAGATCATGCTTCACGCCGTGTCTGCTCAAACCCAGCCCGCGCTCGTCGACATGTCGCGGGCAACTGCCTACCAGGCGCAACCTCTTCAGCTTCAGCTTCAGCTTCAGACGGCAAGCCCGGCTCTCCACCAGTATGCGTGCTTACGCTGTCGCTCGCGCAGGGTAAAATGCGACAAGATGCTAATCGGGTGTCAAAACTGCGCAAGTCACGGGCAGCAGTGTGTGTATAGCGCGCGGCGACCTAGGAAGCCGCAGAAACATGCCCAAGAAGGCGCGACCCAGAGGACGTTACTGCCGGCGAATGCGTCGCCACTGAACCATCCCTCTGTCGGCAGAGCTGATAGCTTAGGGACCGATTTGCTGTCAGATCGCGCGTCTTCGAGAGTCTCGGGGCAGAGCGACGATGACGATGAGGATGAGGAGGCTATCATGCCTCACGAGTTGCGCGACGCAACCTACGAAGTGAAGAACGCAGATGGTGGTCGCTTGCTCATTGGTCCCGATGGAGACTCACGCTTTATCAATAGCGAGAGGGTGAAGCAGGTAGGTCTCAGTGTTTCTTCGGGAGCAAGTTCTTGCTAACCTCTTTCCAGCTAGCCTATTTTGAAACCGTTCTCTTGACTGATGCGCATGTTCGCGAGGATGCAAAGCCCAAGCCACCTACCAATCGCAATCTGGACGCGAACTCCCTACTCACGACAACACACGAGAAGCGAGATATGCGTCTCTATCATCCTCCTGCCGAGATCATGCACGTGCTCTGGGACTTCTTCTCACGCAACGTCGAAATTATGGCGAAAGTACTGTATAAACCTGCCGTCGATGCTCTCGTCTCTCGAGCCGCGAAGGATCTGTCTTCGACGACTACGGAGGAGTCGCTCCTCTTTGCCATCTGGCTCGCAACCGCCTTGACCATGTCGCCAGAGGAATGTTTGCAACTCCACAGAGAAGAGCAACCAATCCTGATCAGGAGATACCGATATGCTCTCGAACAAACCCTTGCGCAAGCGGGATGGATGACAACTCAAAATATACTGGTCCTCCAGAGTCTCACTCTCTACCTGGTCTTCTCCTCGGAGAATGCGAGATCTACCTGGATTTTGAGTGGCATCGCACTGAGTGTCGCTCAGGCAATGGGTATGCATTCTGACAGTGCTAGCTTCAATCTGAGTCCTATCGAGGTTGAAGTACGCCGACGCGTGTGGTGGATGCTCTGCCAGCTCGACGTTCGCATTTCAGAGAATTGTGGTCTACAATCCCACGTCCCACTAGTGACTGACACGAAGTTGCCTCTTCACATCAACGATTTGGACCTCGCAACAGCTAACGAGGTGGCGCCGAAACCACGGGACGAGTTCACAGACATGACGTTGAGTCTGATCAAGATCGAGATGGCCAACACAAATCTGAAGCTCAAGCGGTCTTGTTCAACTGTCGAGGAAAGGAAGACAGTAGTTCGACAACAACTTGAACGATATGACAACATCTGGTTAAAATACTTTGACCAAGAGTCGGAACTTCACCGACTTTGCGCGCTCGGGACTCGGCTCATCATGTCTCGGCTGTGGAAGCTAGAGCATGACCTCGCGTCAACACCAACTACAGAGGACGGCGACACTTGGGAATCGCTGATCTACTACAATGCAAATGTATTGGACATTTCACACCAGCTTCCCTGCAAGTACCGACGACATGGATGGTTCTTTCGTTGCAAGTACTCGCAATGGCACGCCGTTGCATACTTACTGCTGCAGATGTGCAGGCATACTCAAGGGCCTGCTGTTGACCGGGCTTGGTCTTCCATTGACTCTGCCTTCGCTGATTGGGAAGAAGGTGGCATCACTACATCCGACACTGTAAAGCCCGGGCAAAAGGCTATCAGGTCGCTTTGGAAACCTTTGCTCCGACTCCGAGCGCGAGCCCGTGCAGCTAGAAGAGAGGCTCGACACTCGCCCCAGGCATCGGGCTCTTTCGATGCGAACACGCCGTCGACTCTCAGTACGGGATACGAGGGAAGCAACATGACACTTGAAGATGTTCAAAATCCAGTACAGTTCCCAGACGCCGCAGCCCAAGACGTCCTCATTGGTGGTGATCCATTCTTCGGCAACGCGGACGATTTCAGCGTGGAGATGAATTGGGAGCGGCTTGATGAATGGGTGCAGAACTTCCAGGACGGTCTGCAGCAGCAAGACGACTACCAGGAGAAAGATATGATGGGGGCACTCGAATGGTGGTAATCCTACACGAACACATTCTGGTTCGCCACGAAACGCCATAGAAATACCTAGGTAAGGTTTGTAGAAGAGTGCCGTTTCTTTTGTTTCTTACAAGATACCATATTACAATTCGATTTAGCATGAAGGTTTACCTTCTCAGGGCATCACACATTACACATTATGTCTCGTCCTATGCCCCCACCCAATATTTGTCCACTAACGCCTTCTGTTTCCCACTCACCCTCCCCCACCAACCCAAAATCTTCAACAATGGGACCAAGGCGCCGGTCATACCACCAGGCCACATATCGCCCATACTACATATAACCGCCGTATCCATCAATCCGTTCGCAACCCCCGCATTCCCTCCCTTTCCATCTCTCGCCAACCCATACATCACATACAGCGCCTTCTCAAACCCCTCATGCGCCGGCTCAATCTTGGTCTGGAACTCAACCTCCTCGTCCCCATCATTGAAGAAGTAATGCACCTCCCCAGGCTTCACCGTTACGCTATCGCCGGGTTGCAATGTGACTTTGCCCCGCGAGGCTGAATACACACCCACGTCACCCTTGAGCGATGTGAATGTTTCGCTGTAGGAGCCGTGCCAGTGTGCGCCGTTCTCGCCGCCTGGCTGCAGGGAACCGGTGCCGATGCCGTACGCGCCTTGCGTCTCGCGTCCGTATTTTTGTATGTATGCCCAGTTCTTTTGTACAGGGTTGTAGATTTTGCGCTTTTTGGAGTCGAGGATCCCCGGTGGGATCATGGAGGTGTCTGCAGGCCTCACGTCTTTGGGAAGGCCGGTCTTGGTGGCCATGTTTGGGGACGGGGAAATAGATCCTACGATGTAAGGATGGTGTTGACCGTAAACGATAGTGCAGCGAAGTGGAGAAGGGCTTTTATTTTCACACAACCTACGGCTTCTGGAAAGTTTCTAGAATTACTTCTTCTATGGCGTGGGGTGCGTGGTGCGACGCTCACTCGCACTCACGCCATGCCGCGACTTTTGTCCGATGGGTCGTCTGTCTTTGGGGCTGAAAAAGCGCCGACGAAATCGTACAGCGAAGTCCCCCGGCACATTTCTCCTTGACGATAAAGCAAGTTGAAGCCACCATAACGAACCCCGAAATGACCCTATAACTGTTCATTAGTCCTGTGTGGGGCGTCCCGTGCGCGCTGAGCTGCCTGTATTCAACAGGGTCCCAACACTTCATTACGTCCCCACCCACACTGCGCTACGCACCTTCGGTCCGATTTAGAAACTCGGAGATATCCGAGCCGGGCCTTTGTTATTTTAGAGTATGGAGACGTTATACAGCGCTACGCCGCATCCCTGCTCTATCTTACGCCAGAGATCATTAATCAAGCACCACGGTCCATTCATTTTCTTCTTTCAGAAGCCCGAAAAAAGCCACCGAAAGCCCGCTAATGCAGGCGGTCCATAATCGAAGCAAGTGACAGACGGCAATCTTCCCACTGGATCGCAAAGTTATCCCCTGGCCCCAAGGCATCAATATCTGACCTTGCCTAGGGTGTTCCCACGTTCCTACGAAGACTGAGGATTTATGCTGAAAAGGTCGAGATCGATATTTATAGGCGGGTTGAAGGTGTTTTCTCAGTACGTTGAGAGATTACATGCATAGTATTGAGGAACGTTTCGTACGTTGCGGCGCAGTCCAGATCGCGGATGCGGGTTCCCGTTCCTAGGGCCAGTTTTTTGGTAAACCCTTCTAGAACGGCAAGGGGGTCTCTCGTACGGGTTAACCCTCCCTTGTACGTACATATTTCCAATGCCGGGCTATGCCCCACACTATGGCGTTACGCCACCCGAACACCGAAAAGGAAGGTCGTTCGTTTGTCCTTCGGCTCGTTCAGGTTGACGTATTGTACCGTTGCACACAATTTGAGACAAAGCAGGGCACCGTAAGTCCTACGGCCAACGTACTGGAATGAGTCTTAATGGGCGCCGTATATGTTACGTGAGCCTGAGCGAAAGGTGAGATTATCGACGTCTCTTGGCCGTGCTTTGCCACCAGCTACGGACTATTTTGTCGGGTTATACTCGCGAAAGTTTAAAAGCGATTCCGAGGTCCGGACTTTGATGATAAATTAACGGCATGCAGGGGCGGTGTTGCTTTGAAATTGGAACCCTTGGACTGGGTACGTAGCTTTTCGCCCCCGCGAAATCTATCCTGAATGTGTGCATAATGTCCAACATCAATGTTATCAAGTCAATCTTTGTGTTGGCCGTTTTATGATATCTGAACTTTTCGGGGAATATGTAGCTAGCGTAGATTGTGGAAAGCGGTGGAGATCTGGTCACAGGAATCTGAGTGAAAGGGTCACTAAAGGATGGTTATCGCACTGTTTTAGTCCTTATGGAGCGGTGATGTTATTTCTAGCTATGTTTTTGAAGAAGCATAACTACACGAAAGTCAAAGCTTTTTGATCCTTATACCCCACACTTCCCTCTTTAGTAGGTCCAATCCCACTTAGGGCTTTCTGGCTGCCTCTCAGCGTCAACGTAGTCTTGATGTGGTCCCGGTACAAAGAGCGGACTCTCGCTGATCCTCTGCTCGTTCTTTTCAAGTTAGTATTCTACAACAGAAAGGGGAGGGAGAAGTGTAACTCACCTGTCTACGACCGCCATCTCCCGCCTGGTCCCCAGCAGCAGCAGTGCCCTCTTCCTCGTCACTGCTCCCTGATGACATCTCAAATTGGACCTTTTCCAGCGATTCTTCCCTCCACCATGCCTCCCTCGCCTCCCTCGCCTCCCTTGCCCTCTCCTCCTCGCCCATTCCTATCATTCCTGGGTGATCTTGGCGACGACTCAGGTCGTGGGCTGCTGCTAGGCGTTCTTCTTCCACCTCTTCCTCTTCTTCCTCCTCATCTTCCTCCCCATCTTCCTCCTCATTCTCCTCATCTTCCTCATCTTCCTCATCTTCCTCTTCTTGCCTCAACGGATAACCATGCTTGTCTCTGCCCGGTCGTGGCACGAAATGCACCCAGATCGTCAACTGCTCACCGGGCCTCAGATCGCACAAGTAGTCACCAGCCTCCCACTTCTCCTTCGTGAGCTTTGTGCCACAGCTGATGTTGTTCGAGTGCATGTGCATCTCGTTGAGTCGAGGGTTACGTAAGAGCGGAATGTATGTGCGATCGATAAGATCATCAAATGAGCGGAGACGGTAAGCGGGGAGCGTATAGGCAATTTCCCCGTTGGAGAAGTCGCGCACTTGAACGCTGACTGCGGGGAAATCGGCCATTGAGATTGTCGGTAATGGGCTAGCGAGATCGCGAGAGTGCGAGGGCATAAATGAGAGGCAGATGCTGTTGCTTGTCGCAGGAGATGATCGTGACCAAAGGTTTTGGAGACTAGCCGTATATACTGGATTGTAGGCGGTTGCGAGAAGGGTAAGCAAATAAGAGTTTTCGAAAATCGTAGCCTAATAACTTTGCGTTTGTGGTGACGCAGCGTTTGCCAAACGGAGCTTTGGCATTATATCGTAGGCGATCAACAAACCCATCTCACTGGTTAATATACGTGATGTTTCAAGAAGATAGCAGTGAGTGTAATAGTGAGTGTAGTTTGCTATAATTCCATTCCCTATGCCAAAATATCTCAAACTTTCCATCGCCCCTAACGCCCCCGAATAATGCAGATAGAAGCCCACGAGGTACCACTCGCACGACGACAGAAGCCCCTTCACTTGGACATTAAATCGTGCTCCTCCGCATGCCCACTCTCAGTGTTTTCTTCTACATTATCAATCTCTTCCCTCTCAAGCCGGTCTTTATACTTCTCTCTCAGCGCCACGTTGATCTTCTCCACAGTCTCTGAAAGAGAGCCAGCAGAGAATTCGTCCAGAAAATCGACTTCACTGAGAAGTATTTGCATCCTTCCCTTCTTCCTCTGAAGTCTTTTCTTAACATCTTTTCCATACTTGGCCGAGAAGTAAGCGTACACGTGGTGGGGTTGCTTGGAACCTTTCATAGCGAGTTTTGCCCAAACCGTCGGCCGATTGTTTATATCAATGCATCGTTGTTCCTGGGCATGCCCGATGATGATGGATTCGTATTCATTGTCTTTCGATCGGCCCTGTCTGTTCGTGGTTGGGGGAGGATTGGTGACGACATGTTTGCTTGTGAGCGAAATGTTCTGTGAGGAGACAACCTGTGATACAGGCGGGAGGGTGCAGACATCTGTTCTAGATGTCGCTGTAGCCTCGTAGTTTTCGTTCTCCATATCGGCCACCGTGTTTCCGTTGATGCGTTCCCTCTGTGACCATTAGAGTATTTCAAATGTTCGGGGTTCTAAGCCTTACTCTGATAATGGCCTCGTTCTCGAGGAATCTATTCATTTCCTCAATCTTCTCCAGGATTGACAGATTCTCCTTCTTCCCGCGTGTCTCATCCTTCTCTACGACCTCGTCTTCTCCTTCGAGCTCCTTCTTCTGCAGTTTATGTTCAAAATGCACGAACAGTGTCAATCTTTCATGTCCATTGTAGAACTCCTCAGAGAAGTACGCTTCGTCATCCCACTCGGTCTCGGCTACTCTTCCTCGGCATCGGTTTCCGTCAAAGTGCATATGAGCATGGAATTGGTTGAGAGGCCTGTCGAATAGTCGATATGTTGCTGCTATCAGCTCGCGATATGTCCGCGCGCGGGCCGTGGCTATACGGTAGCTTATGGATGGACGAGAGAAGTCAGCCACGAATATCGTCGGTGGTTTTGCCATTATGATTCTGCAATTATTCGTGGCTATTGCTCGTGAGACGGTCAGCCAAGACTGAGAGAGATAGAAGTGTAGAGAAAACTAGTATCTAAAGTAAGCACTGCAAATGAGTACCAATATCCTTCATGGTGCCTATAGGTCTCACTGTGAGTAATTGATATCATATCATTCGTTTGTCATATTACCACTCACTAATGAACGTCGCAACAATAGTCGAGGTACACCAATAAGCATGAAGGGCCGCATCAACAAACATAAACGAAAATATCTTTTGCGATAGAAATGTCCTTCGCCATCCCGATGTGCCAGTTTTGATGATTGTATGAGTAAATGTCCGTCTTTCATCTCACGATCCTCCTGATACGCGCGTATATTTTACTCTGATACGGTGCCAACAACATGACCAGACCTATCCCACGATACTATCCCTCAAGCCTTGACCCCACGTTGTTCCATATGCGCCGTCAGATGTTAGAGCGCCGGAACTACTTGCGCCAAAAAGCCTTCAAGACTGACATGTCCACACCAAAAGGCTACTTCATCTATCGTCGACGCCTTTCTCGCATGCTGGCCTACGGAAAGCGACCCCGAATTCCCTTACACGACGCCAATCTTTTCTCGGGACAATGCAACGGCCCCGGCACTTCTGAACTGTTTGAGGTACAGAATAGAGCATCGGAAATCCACCGACCACCTCCCGAGATAGTTCTCTGTGTAGCAGATTGGTTGAAGCCCGCGGACCTGCTCAGCTTTAGGGCATCGTGTCGTTTCTTCCACGACACCATCGAAATATCGAAGACCACGATGCCACAGATGAAATGGCAGCTTGGATACAACTCGACCAGTACAAGCTTCTTGTAATGGAAGAGCAAGCAAAGGAAGGCCACAGCGCATCCGAGAAGCTGGCGAGGAGGCAACTACGAAACTTTGCAGCTTCTGTCTCGATCTTCATCCGACCTCTCTTTTTTCGCCGAACGAAATAGTAAAGTCAGCACAAGATCGTGTCTGCGTCGGTAGCACTGCTGCGCTTCACTTGCCTCAGAGTTACACCGTCACGGTTGAGGACTTATTCCAGAAACTCCGCGCCGCTGGCCCATTTAGCGTAATCTTCGTATCGAAGAAATACCTAAGAAGCGGAAACCGAGCCGAGTTAACGCTACGTAATAGGGGAAGAAAAATGTCTACACTTCTTCGATGATCCTAGGAGGCCTAACTACTGGCCTAGAGGCCGTTATGTGCGGGGTTGTGGAGTCCAAGACTGTTTGGCAGAATTGGACCTTTTTGGAGGGACTAATGAGGTTATATTATATTTGACGCGAAAGCTAGAACTGAGCACATTCACGGATAAGGGTTGGTTTGCAACAGTGGAATGCTAAACCAGCGCCAACTATAAATAGAAGTTAGAATGGCCGAGAGCTTTGCTAGAGGAAGCCAGAGCAGCTCATACTAGTGTTGCATTGCATTGCTGTATATAAGGTGTGAGCAAACTGTTGGCAACAACTCCTCGTGGTCTGTATTCCTGTTATATGGCCAAACTTCTAATGCGACGTTATACGGTAGTTTCCGAGTCGCTAGTTTGGTAGAAACGTAATGATAACATAATATTCAAACCCAAACTGCCATACCAAACGTAAAAGCAAGACATTAATTGCCAGGTAATGCTACCTATAAATGGTTATACTTATGTTTGATGATCTGCACGCAGGTGAAACATGTAAAGAATACCAGAGTACACTTGCTTTGGCCGAACCTCTTATCAAGAGCCACCGAGGTTAGGATAAGCAACTTGTTATCGATCAAAGCCTATCTATCGTAATGAATCGAGTTCCTCATGAAGAGAACTAGACATGGTACAGGTAATATATACCTCTTGGTGAGTCATGATTGGGTCGGTGCAACTACTAGGAACTAATCAAAATGCAAGGAGTAAGATATGAAGGTAACTAAACGAATTTAATATCACGTTTAGGTTCTGTTGTGCATGACTAAATTAAGTTAGGTTGTATTCTTTGATGCCCCCTTTATACGGGTTCAAAAAGGCAGGGCGGACTGTCTTTCATCTTTATGTACATTTTTCTTATAAGCAACACCTTCTACAGTACATATCCAATACTAAGTTCGGTTTTGATTATCCGATGGACCGTTAGCTAGCACCTTCACTGGCATGGCGTTTGTGACTGCCAGCATTCCTTACGCTTTCGTTTGTGCACAAACATCACAGTGTCTTTCATTGAATGGATTTGATCACCTACGACGATATTTGCTTGCGATGTTCAATCGCGATTTCAGTGACTTGTCTCTTCTGCATGTATTACCACCCAGACACCCAATCCCCCAACTTCGACTATCCTCTATCAATTTATTGCCTCCATATTTCTTACAACTTTCTAACATACTATTTCATATGTGCACCGCTGCCTAGGTCCACATTCGACTAGGATTACAATACACCCAATCCATCCAGGATGTCCTTCGACCACCACGGCCAACTCCACGCCGGTGGCATCGGCCTATTCGACGATGACTATGATTATTACCAAACCGAAGGGCGTCTCGCCCGAAACGAAGACCTGGAGCGTGCCCGAGAGCTTCACAATGCTGAACGCGAGCGCCGTAAAACCGAGGCACGGCAGTCCGGCAATGTTTCGTGGTGGCGCCGGGCCTTCAAAAAGAAGAGGGCTGCGCACGAAAGGTCCCTTGCGGCAACTGCGTCGAGTGCTACCCCTAAATCCGGGACTACCAAGACGAATCGAATGAACGAGACACACTTGGTGGACACGGCGAGGAATGAGGTTGAGGACGAAGATAATTGGTCGATGTATGACGCAGAAGATGTTATCGATATTGATTCGGAGTTTTATGATTGCATTGGGATGTGTCTAGTCAGGGGAAAGTCAGGACGATCGGAAGACAACAGGGTGGTTTCTAAGAGTCAGATCAGGCCGAGGAAAAGCAGGAAGGGACCGCCCGTGGATTTGTTGGATTGAAATTCAGATAGTACAGGACCGTATTGGCAAGCATATTTTAGGTGTTTGCGTCAAGTGTTTGTATTGATATACGTTAGCGATTTAGTTTAAATGGAGATTGTGCAGATGACGCATGTAACAAGCTGTCCATAGGCCATTCCGCCTTTAGCATACACTCTTCTTTACTTTACATAGTCCTTTAATTATATTGTCTTCGCACAGATCTTGAAGTGATGGCCCCCGTAGTTGCGTTCATTTGGATGAAGTGTACAAAGACACCGTCTTTGCTGCCTATAATAACTGACCCAAAGGAGCTCTTGGATTTTTGATGGATGGTCAAGATGATCTCATGCCAACTCCAAAAAGGGGATATATTCATCGCTCTAAGAGAAACACCGATAGGCGGCAGTATTTCTAATCTGTGTTCACGAGAATCAATCAACAATGGCCGTTAGTATTTCTAGTTTAGATCCTACATATGGTAAGATTATGCACACCTTTATGCGAGGGACAGAAGAAATTTTACACTGCATCGTACTAGAAAAAGATCTTTTCATAAATGAGACACTTTTCCAATAAGGGTGGTCGAAATATATCGGCTTAAGTCGGCGCTATCCAGCCCCGCCAAAGAGCCCCATGACAGATAAATTTTGCCTGACTCACCAACATTCCCAACACCTCTGCATATTTGTATCGTTATTTCTTACCACAGTATTCTTTCATTATGCAGGATGTATATGATCTAATTTTGAAAATCTTCAACAATCGCTACAAATCACAATGATAAATTGTGAGTTGCAAGCTACTTGGCGCAGTGGAAGCGCGCCGGGCTCATAACCCGGAGGACGCTGGATCGAAACCAGCAGTAGCTAGAAAAGATTTCTTTTTTTGCGTTGGGGCAATGTTAAATTTTTTTTTTGCCCTGGTTGTGTACTGATGTGTACTGATGAGTTACCGCCAGCGTCTCCTTTTTGGGCCACAAACGGTCGATAGTAACATAGCTACTGTGACAGACTAAATGGGCATGTGTCAACAGCTTAGGGATGAATGTGTTGTCTGTGATACATGTATCTGGAGAGGCTTTTGTCGACGCAGTTGCTCTTCACAGTTCCCATGATCACTGCACGAGGGCCTTACCAAACCAATATATTAATCAACCAAACGCGTCGCATTATATTCCTAATCTCTACCCTAAAAGATTTACACCCAAAATGCAGCGTCTAAACGACTTACTCCCCAGCTTCCTCAAATACACCACCGCGCCCCCAAGCCCAGCGCACAGCTATACGTCCGGGACAGCCACCACACCACTCCAGCGGCGCTCCTCACGTCTAGAAAAGTTGCTCACCAAGATCCTAAGCGACCTCTACGCGTTCGAAAAGTCCACAGGCGCAGTGCTCGAGAAGTGGAAAGCACATAACAGGTTCCTGCGTAGATCGGTACACAAAGGGTTAAAGTTGCCCAGTCCTAGCTATGGTGAGGGCGATGAGTTGAGGCCGGGGGAAGCGGAGGTGAGTATGGCTTTCGAGAGACTGAAGATTAACGTTAGGACGGCGGAGTTGATGGCAGAGAATATGAAGACGGACATTGAAGCGTTGATTGTTGAGAATGTGAAATTGAGGGAGAGGATTGAGGATCTGGAGAAGCTGGGGATGGTGGATGAGGAGGTGAATAGGTCGGAGGGGTTGAGGGGGAATGCTGCAGAAGCGTGGGAGAGGGCGCGTAAGTATACTTCTGAGGACTATGAGGTTGTCGTAGAGGATGAACTATAGAATCTCGAAATGAATGTTATTGTGAAGACTGCCCACGCGAAGTTGACTACTGGCTCAAATATAGTTCTGTAACGAGACATGGTTTATTCAATTGTCTCGATAAAGTTTGCAACAATCATACCGACCAGTACATGACAAGTTTGACCCTACGTAAACCACCAACGAACACATCACCAAACCCAAACGTCCAAATAAGCCAACACACTATAAACCAAGGGTCCCAACATAAAACCATCCACTGTGCGCCGCTCCTCACATCTCCCAACCATTCATCCAACACAATGTCATCCCCACCATCCAACAGCCCCAACTCCTCCCCAAACTTCTCAGGGATCCAAACCGCGCTTTCAGAGACCAGATCCTTCCTCCTCAACGCCAAAGTCACCATCCACAATCTCCAGTACCAGAGCCTCACGCACCAGCGACAACTCGACGCACTGACAGCAAACATGGGACAAGAAGTGTCTGACTTGAAGTCCAAGCTCTTTGACAGCGAACAGGAGAACAACAAGCTGTACGAAAGGACTAAGAGGTTGGAGAAGAAGATCGAGGATCTCAAGGAGAAAGGTCCGCTGTGTCCGAGATGCAGGATTGTTCTAGACAACAGGGCTATCGAGGAAGCTGCAAAGAAGGACAAGGACCAGGATGAGTCGGATGGGGAGAATCAGGATGGGTTTGTTCCGAGCGAGATGGCTGATGATTGGGTTTTGGTTTGAGGTGGGAAGCATATGGTGTTCAAGTAGGACGATCTCCTAGATCTTGAAGACGTCGGGTTAGTATGACAAAGTCATTATTCGACGATATTTCTCATCGCAATTTATTCTATTCATAAGGGATGCAGATCTACGGTATTAGTTGTCTTTAAACACTACTAAATATGTAAAGGTAGAGCGGACTATCTTTCCTTTTCTGCGTACTTTTTCTTCCCTTGCCTAGTACACTTCCATCATCACATCGAATATACAAATACAAGAATGAACGTTGCCGGAATTTGTCATCTACCAACACTATTCTGACCCATCGAGGTATCTGTTCCTACGTTTTCCTGGACCCTATCCACGATAAATCATCTTCCATAGCCTTGACTGTTCTATCATGATTTAATATACGTAGTCATGATTATTAATATACACCTACACTTACGTCCTTTGATCTCTACCCCATAGGTATACATCTTCTGCGAACTATACGTCTACTAATCCCCAAGACAGAAAATTCAAGACCTGAGAAGAAGATCCGGCAGACAAGAGGAAGAAGACAACGGAATAAAAAGAAGTATAGTAGCAGAAGGGAAGGAGTGAAGTAAAGTAGAGAGAGAATCGAAGATGCACATATGAATGTCTACGAACACAATATAGACGTACTTTTTACCTCCACCCCCTTATGCCATCCCCCTCAGGCAAAGCCAAAACAAGCCGCAAGCAGCAGTAGTAAAAGAACGCCGCACGATGCCCAGCCTACCTTTAAAACACCCGAGCAAAATATGCGGATAACGAATACCCGCCGCAAAAGGAAAGGAAGATAGGTACATTCTTGAAATCATACACACCCCTACACCACACTCACATAATATCGAAGTCCTTCTTCAAATTCTTGATCAATAACCACTCATCCGTAGTAACGTCGCTGCGGAAGTAGTTCTTGAGTGTGTCGATTGAAGCGCGGGAGATATGTGAGTAAACTGTATCTTTCTCCTCGACCTGGCGGCCGTAGAGGGGTTGGTTAGGACCCTCAATTTTGACGGCGACGGATGGCTGTCCGCGTTTGCAGACGCTGATCTGTTTGTGCTCGCGCTCGATGGATGTGCTATTTTCTAAATCAGTATCTTATCAAGGGGTGATTAGGGGTAGTGAACTTACACCCTGCCCAGCGAAATAATCTCCTTCACACCAGTGACAGGATTCTTTTTGATGACGGCAAGCGGCGTAGTCAGCTTCAAGCTGCCCTCGACGACATCGACACCCAGCACGATGGGATCCTTCTTGTTGAAGACGGCAATGGGCCTGAGTATGCAGGGGAAGACGGCCAACATCTTGCTGTCCTCCTTGCGTTGCTCCTCAAGCTGTTTCATATGCGCCGTAAACTTGTCGAAGAGGTGGTAAATGATGTCGGCCTCGAAGATCTTGACGCCAATCTCATCGGCGTATTGGCGAGCATCCTTGTCGACTTTGACGTCGAAACACAGCATGACGGCGAACTCTTTGGCCTTTTCCAGCATGACACCGGCGCGAAGAACGTCCTTTTTGAAGACCGGTCCGATGGAGATTGTGGCGACGGGGATCTTGGAGACGCGCAAAAACTCGAGCAAGGCTTCGAGAGAACCGAGAGTGGAGGCCTGGACAGACACACCACGACCAGTCTTCGAAACTTTACCAAGGAGGTGGGCGAGATCGGCCATGACTTCGTCCATGAGATCTTCCTCGTCATCATCGGGGCCGACGACGAGAAGGCGGGAACCGGCGATAGCCTGGTCAAGACCATCGGCGGCAATCTTGATACCCATGGCGGCCTTGACCTCCTTGTTATGCACGTACTGTGACTTCACTCGCAATTCCTTCATCTCGGCCGGGGTCAGGAGTGCTCGCACATTTGTTGCTATAGGCTCCGGATTACCGCATAGCACTATTCGGTCGCCTTCGTGCAGGACACCGTTAGAGAGAATGACATCGATGGTAGTGCCGAGTCCTTCTATGACCTTGACTTCTAGGACGGTGCATTCGACTTCGGACAGGTACATCAGATTGTTAGTCATGCGCTCCTGGGTCAGCTTGATGATGAGTTTGATCATGTCGGGGATACCCTCGCCAGTATGGGCGGACGTGGGAACGACGGACACATATCGCGACATGTTCTTGTTCCTGTTGAAAATCTCCGAGTTGAAACCCTGCTCTGCAAGCTCAGTCTTGACCTTGACCCACCGGTCTTCGAACTCGCTCTTGACGCGTTCTTTCTGGAAGTTGAAGCTGTCTTCGAAGCCGTTGTTGTCGATCTTCTTCCAGTCGAGCAAACGGTCGATTTTGTTCAGCGCAACGATGAAGGGCGTGCGCTTTTCTCGCAGGAGCCTCATAGACTCGAGGGTCTGTGGCTCGAGACCGTGCATGATGTCGACAACGAGGATCGCTATATTGCAGAGGGACGAACCGCGAGATCGCAAGTTGGTGAAGGACTCGTGGCCAGGCGTATCGATGACGAGCAGACCGGGGACGTTGAGGTTGAAGGAGTCGTCTTTGTTCACCACGGCGGTTTTCTTCATGAGGGCCTCACGAGGGAAGAAGGTAGCACCAATCTGCTGAGTGATACCACCCGCCTCGCCTTCCTGGACGTTGGTCTGTCGAATCTTGTCGAGAAGCTTCGTCTTGCCGGTATCGACGTGACCAAGAATACAGCAAATGGGTGATCGGAGATCGTCTTTTGAACGCGCGGCGAGGGCCTCTTCGTGCTGCTTCTTTCTTCGCTCCGCCGCGGCCGCCTTGCGCGTAGCCTCCGCCTTTTGCGCTGCAGTGCCCTCTTCTTCGGAAGAGTCTTCGTCGCTGTCGCTGTCGCTGTCACTGTCCTCGTCTTCCTCTTCCGACGATGGTTCGGTGGGCTTGGCCGATGCACCCTTTGACGGGGCGGCTTTGGCTTTTGCGTCTGACTTGGCTGCGGTCTTGGACGCGGACTTCTCCTTCTCCTCTTCGGAATCCACATCCCAGCTGTCTTTGACGCCCTCCATGGCGTCGGCCTGCGCTTCCCAGTCTTCTTCAGACTCATCGTCCTCGGCCTTCTTCGCCTCTGCTTCCTCGCGGGCCTTTTGCGCCTCGGCTTCAGCAGCGGCGGCCTGCTCCTCGGCTATGCGTAGCTCCTCGAGCTTCTTGGCTGCCTCGGCGGCCTCCTTCTCCTTCTGCTGTTCGGCCTGGGTCTTCTTCTTCTTGCGGTCGTACGTGGGCTTCTTCTTCTCCGGGGCCGACTCGCCGAGCGCCTCGACCTTTGCACCGCCGCTCTCGAGCATCTGCTTCAGCCGCAGCTCATTGCGGGCCTTGGCTTCTTTTTGTGCCTTGGTGAGGTACTTGCCCTCCTTCTTGAGCTGCTCAATCTTCTCCTTTTCCCTCTGCTTCTTCAGCGCCTTGGCTTCGGTCTTCTTCTTCTCTTCCTCGGCCGCCAGACGCTCCTCCTCCTCTAACCTCGCCTTCTCCTCGGCATCGGCGCGAGCGGCCTCCTCTTCCAGTCGTTTCCGCTCCTCTTGCTGTTTCTGGAGCGCGGCGAGGGCGGGGTTGAGCTTCTTCTTCTTGCCACCGGCGGCGGCGGCAGGGGCAGGGGCAGCAGCAGCGGGCTCTGAGGGCGTAGCAGCGGCTGCTTCGGCAGGTTTCGGGGCTGGCGTCTTCACGCCCTGGGGGCCGCCGGCTTTCTTCTTCGCGGCCTTCAGCACGTCAGCAACTCCATCTCGGAGGCCAGTCTAGACATTGCACAATCATACCAGTTCCTTTTTGCGCTGCTTCTCTTTCTCCTTCTTCTCCTTTTCCTTCTCCGCCTTGGTCTTCACTCGCCCGGACTCTTCCTTTGGCGCGTCTTCCTTCTTGTCCTCGGCCGCCTTCTCCGCCTTTTCCGCCTTTTCCGCCTTCTCCGCCTTGGGCTTGTAGTTGCCCGCGAAGACATCGTCCTCGTCGAAGTTGGCCTCAGCGGGCGCCTTGCTCACGGGCTCTGCCTCATTTCCGGGCGCGTCCTCGCCCTCTACAAAGTCCTGGTCGGCGCCCTTCTTGCCCTTCTTCTTCCCCCGCCGCTGGATGGCAGCCATGAGACCCCCGGCCTCTTCGGCGGCGGCGGGCTCCTCGGCCTGGGGCTCTGCGGGGGCGCCATCTGCCGGCGCGACGGACTCGCCCAGATCGGCCTCCCAGTCGTCCTGGACCTTCTTGTTGCCCTTCTTCTTTGGCGCCATTGTGTGGTGGTGGTGGCGGGGTTGCTTGGGTGAATGAAAAGAAGACGGTGCAGACTACGTAGCAGAGGCCGAAGCGAAGGAGACAACGGCTGTGGCTGTGGCAAACGCACAAAACGCCTCGAAATTCGTGAATTCCACTTTGGCGGGGTCAAATAGCTGCGGGCCGCCGGCGAAGGCCAGCCAAGCCGCTAGCCCTGTTCGTCTCATCTGACAGCTTGGGTGCCTTGGTCTCTCAACACTTCAACAGTCATATACTTCTAGAAGCAGCTTATATCTGAACGGGGATACAGTCAAGCTGCGTATATGATAGCTCAATGTAACTGATTACTACTGCGCAACTCCACATCCTACACGTCGACCTTTGATACCCATACGCGACCCAGAGACCATGCAAAACACAATGAATGCTCCTTCTTATTCCCAACAGCCAGTAAATGTCCGACTGTGTGACGCCGATATAGAGGAGCCCAAAAAGGAATGCGAAGTTTGCCATGTAGTGATTAAGTAGCGGTTTGTATATAAACAAGATACCTTTCCCAAAGCCAGCGACAAAGGGCGACATGGTGCGCAGAACGAGAAGAAAAAAACAGGATAGATCGAGGGACTTTTTTTTTCCGGATGCCGTAGATTCGTGATGAGGGCCGTGGAGAGATGGTGGTGGTTGCCGGATTATTGGTTGCCGGCGAGCATCGATTCGACGGCGTTGCTGATGAAAGCTCGCTTGAGCGTGAGATCCACACCAAATCTGCGCGCGGGTTAGCACATGTAAATAAAACGACAAGGGACGGCACATACCTGCTCTCCAATTCCATCTTGACGGCCTTCTTGGTGATATTCATGAGATCGGAAGTGGCGAGAATGTCCCGGATTTCCGCCAGGATCGTGTCATCGCTGGGCAGGTTGAGGTTCGCCATCTCCATGTTGTCGTAGCCGCCATAGGCGCTTTGCGCAAGACTCATGCGGGAGCCGTTGCCGAACTGCGGAAGGTTCAGGTGGGACATGGGCCGCGATGGCGGCATTTGTCCGTACTCGGACCCGACGACGGAGCCAGTGTAGAAACGCTTCGTACCGTATGAGATGCCCGAGATCTCCGACCGGTCGTCTCGTGTCGTATGCTGCTCCCACATCTCGGCCTGGTATTCCTCCCACTTCTTCTTCGGGATGCTGGCGGGGTCGAACTTGCCTTCGTCCGAAATGACAACCTTCTGTCCCTTTTCGCCAGTGACGACACGCGTGTTACCCCAGGAGAAGTCGTCCATGTACCAGAACGAGTACAGTGGAAGTCCAAAGGAGAAGATTGGCGTGGCGAGGACGTAGATAATCATCCATCCAATCATTTCCCACTTGCGTCGGATAATGAAGATGATGGCTTGGAGACCGTAGATGGCACCGAGAAGAATAAAAGCAGCCGTAGGAACAATGTTGGGCGCCGTGATCAGGAGGTAGATCAAATATCCAATGTAGACCAACGTCACAGGCATGACGATCGTCGAGAGCAGATCCAAGAAGACGACAAAGCGCATGCTGAAGCAGCAGAAACCGCACAGCTGCTGTAGCGGGATCAGTTCGAGGAGATTGTGAATTGTAGAGTTGATCCAGCGGCGACGTTGAGACATGAAAATGGAGAAGCTATCGGGAGCAATGGTCCAGGCATGTGCGCGGAACAAGTACTTCGTCTTGTACTTGGAGTGGAACTTGAGTAGCAACGTTGTCAGGTACCGATCTTCTCCGAGATGCAGCAGATTCTTCATGTGTAGAGTGTCGACGCGGACCTCTTGGTACGATTCGATGACCTCTGTACTGACGAAGAGAGGCTTGCCAGAGTCAGCAGCGCGGATGCGGTACATGGTAAAACAACCCGGAAGGCACGTCACGGACCCAAACAAACTTTCGAATGCCTTGGTCATGTTATGCGAGATGAAGTATTCGTACACCTGCATCATCGTAACGAAAGAGGATTTGGCGTTGGTAAGGGATGTCTCTCCGCAGACACCGATGAGGCGAGTATCGTGAAGGAAGGCGGCAACAAAGCGAGTAGCCGAATCGTCCCCAACGACCGTGTCGGCGTCGATCTGAAGAAGGAATTCGTAAAAGGTTGGGTTGACACCGATGATGTTACGGACTTGGTGATGCATCTCAAGTTCAAGCGGGCTCATGGGGAGGTTGTAGTGGACGCGGTTCAGGAACCTCATGAGAACCATTTGGGAGTCACGCTTGCCTCGATTGCCAGGCTTGGAGACTTCCGAAGGCTTGCCAACTTTGACGACGACGAGGAATGGCACAATGTGGCCCTGGACTTCGTACAAGCCGGAATAGCACTTGCCCATGTTGTGTTGCTTCAGACCCTCTCCCAAGCTCTCGAAGCTGAGCGGATCGGGATCAGTCGTTTCCGGTACGCCGAGAATGTCCAGGACGATGCGTGGGGTAGGCTTGTCGTTGCCTTGTCCAATAATCATACCGTCACATATGATGACAATAAGTTTGCGCTTATCATCGTACTTCATGCTAGCAGCAGAATCAATGGCACGTCGTAGAGAGTCCTCGTCTTCCGTATACGCTGGGATGGTGCAGATGATGAACTTGTCGATGTTCTCTGGCAAACTCTTCCGGCCGAACTGGAGGGCAGCAAAGAACTTGAAACCAATGACGCTGCATAGGAGAATGGAAATGGCGAGAAGGAAGTAACTGGCGAACAGACATCTGGGGGAGCCTCTGGTGTCGAGGTCGCCCACGTAGAAGAGGTTCTCCAAACAGACTTGCATGTTCTTCTTCTCCGTCGTACTCATGCTAAGCCCATCCCAGTACTTCTTGATGTCGTTTCCCGCCTGAACTCGGAATATGTCAACGATGGAGTTGTCTATGAAGTCCGTGTTGATGTTGGAGGCGACCGTTCCGTTGCCTGACTCTTTCGGCTCAACTTTGCGGCCACCGGGTATGTATGACGTGAAATCGTACACTTTGTTGTCCATGTACGCAATCGCGTTACCTTTACCGGCAAGCGTCTTGAGGTATTCAGGACTATAGCCAACACGACCCTTGAGATAGTTTGCCTTCAGGAAGACCTGTTGCTCATACCACCAGTCAGGACGGGAGTCGTTCCGGAACCATCGGAAATCGTGGAATTTGGCGTTGGTGTCCACGCTACTGATGAGATTGTTCGAGTTGGTGTAGTTGGTGTCTTTGTAGTTGAGCTGCACAGCATCGTTGATCGAGCCATCAACACCGTTGCAGAGGGCGGAGACCTGGACCGGGAAGAGGTTGGTCGCATCTTGACCAGCGTACTTCTCCAAGCTCTTCTGCGGGATGATTGACGGGTAGTGATGCGGAATGAAATCGCCGAGGTCGTAGACGACGCCTCGGATGGCGATATACATGTCATTGCCGTCCTTGCCGTTGTAACTAGTCAATTCGGCGACCGAGTACACGTGCTGGGTCGGGCAAACGAGCGCGGGAAAACCAATCATAATGAACACGACAAAAGCACAACTGAACCAAATCAGCATGTTGATAGCCAGCTTTTCTCGCCAGGCAATGCGGACATCCGGTCGTTTCATTCTCCCGACCAACCTGATCAGTACATCAGGAACCCACCAGGTGAGAGCATAGACGACGAACAGCCATCGCTTCCGACTGCCCGATACCTGCAGCGTCTCAACCTCTTGCAGTTTGTTGTCGGCGGCAGTCTTCTCGTCAATCATCTTGGGCTGCTCAAGCCCGTGGAACATGTCGCCGCTGGTGATGCCCGACGGTGCTTCGGACCGGGTGTCGATATCTTTGCTCCCGAAGTAGCTACCGCTCTTGTCATCGTAGTAGCCGCCAGGCGAAGGAGCCAAAAGACCCGACCTAGCATCGCCGTAGGGTCGCGGTGCGTCGCTAACGTGCAAATTGTCGTCAGAGGGCATTAGGCCTCGTGCTGGAGGAGTCATGCCAGTAACGTTGGCGATTTCGAACCAGCATCGCTCGCTCAAAAACACTCCTGTTGCACCTATTCTGACCTCGTTCTCGCGCCAAGGCTTTTCGTCCAAAATGGATTCGGCTCTCTCCTTTTCACTGCCCACCACCGCGATATCGGACTCGGCAAGACCAAGGAATTCGGCGAAGGGGAGGAAGATGCTAAAGTCGGCCACACGGAGGCGTTGACTGATTTCGGCAATGCCCAGGGACTGGACCTGAGTCCTCACGCACTTGCTGTCGAACTGGTTGGCGATCCTTCGGTCGTTGGGTTTCAAGCAAATCACAAAGTATGGGTTAGACTTGCGGAGCGAGGAGTCAATGGTCTTCAGCGAGCTGAGGAATTGGCCGGCTGCGCCTTGTTCTTTTTTGGATTCGCCCTTTTTGGAACCGGAGACGGCGCTGTCGGCTTCGCTGATGGCGTCTTCGTCGAAGACATTTACCGGACGGCCAAACCGACCGTTCTTGTCGCCCTTGCGCCTAGCCATACTCGGCATACGCGTAGGCTTGGAGCTGACAGTGGCTGTGACAATGGCCGTCTTCTCCTTGGGATGCATGTTCTTCTTGAGCGCGTCTTGGCCGAAGAGCTCCTGGACAAAAGGAGTACGAGCAGACTTGAAGAGATTGATCATGTCGCCGGAAATGATCTCGGAATTGTCCTCGATGAGGTTCTCGACCGAGTAGTCGACATCTCCCGCAAAATGGCGAACTGTGAACGAGGCCGAAAGGTTGGGCGTAGGGAAGTTGCTGCCGGGCTGGACCGTGGTCAAACTGCCCGGCAAAATGGCATTGTTCTTTCCGTGGAAACGCTTGCGGATGGCCTCCAAGAACTGCATGTCGGTCTTGCTGCGGCGAGTCTGGTCATCGAGAATGCTCAGGAGACCGTTTCCAGACTTGAGCAGACCGGACTTGGCTTCGGAATTGTCCCAGTACTCCAACTGGGGGACAGTGACATCCTCGGCCTCCATCTCCTGCACCTGGCGGCCAAAAAAGCTCTGTTGGCAGAAGTTGAAGAGGGACTCGTTGGCAGCATTGTTGAGCAGCTGGTCTAGGGCTGATCCGGTGCCGGAAGAAGGGCAGAAACCGGGGAAATCGACCAAGGAGACGGTGTTGGCGACCTGGTCTGGCATTGCCGATATCCTCGAATTGATCTGCTCCATTATGTAGGCGACCAGCAGAGTGTAGAGCGTCCGGGCAAGCTCGTCGGCTTGCGCACGAGCGCCCCTGGGATCGAGCATGACAGTCACTCGCTCGCGGTAGAGGATCTTGGTCTTGTACCGCAGACCCTGCTCCAGCTCGGACAGGGTGATGCCGAGGAAGCGAGCCACGGGGTCGAGACTGTCCTTGTTCTTGACCATGGTGATGGCCTCGCCGCCCTCGTGAGAGTAGCCGCCGCTCTCGTCGGCAGAAGGCGTCGTGGACTGGCCCGTCTCGAACTCGAGCTGGCCAATGTGCAAGATGGTGGCCATGATCTCGCAGATGGCGGCAATGTCCTGCTTGGTGAACTCGAGCTTGCGGAGCGCCGTCTTGAAGTTCTGGAAGCCCTTGCTGTCGTCGATGCCGACCTTGAGCTGGGTGGGGTGGCCGAGATAGCGCCATCGCTTGTTGGAAGTGAGCGAGGCACGGGTTCCGGCTGGGTCGTTGCCGATCACGTCGAGACTCAAGTGGCGCTTCTCGGCCGCACTGGTCCCGGAGAGAAGGTAGTAGAGGATGTGGTAGTTGCGCTCGCCGGTCGGCACACAGGCAATCCGACTGCGCTCCAGACGATGTGCGAGGAACTGGGCTCCAAGCAGGGTGGCGTGGTTGGAGGTGGAGGTGTTGTACTGCAGCTCGAGGAGCAGGCCCGCCTTGGAGGCGATGGGCGTGGTGGTGGTCTTGGTGGTGGTGAATGCGTCGAACACGACGTGTGCGTGCTCGATCTTCTTCGACAGCGGCGTGGCCGAGTAGGAGAGGAAGGCGCGCAGGGCGTGACCGCGAAGGGTGGTCTTTCCGGATCCGGGCTCGCCGCTACCCATGTCAGCCTCACAGCAATCTCAATTGGGCGGGATACATACAGAAATACAATGGCCTGGTCTTCGGACCGGCTCCCTAGGCGCATGTAGGCGCGCTGGGAGAGGTCCTCGGCGGCCTGGTGCGCACTCCCATCTTTGCCGCCGTCGGCGCCCCGGCTCGAGTCGGTGTATGTGTTGAGCGAGATGATGGCGTGCGAAGAGAGTGTCGAGGTCGGCAGGTGGGCGTGGAAGCGGCTCGCCAGATGTGCGGTGAGATGGGTATCCGACTGCAGGTGCTGTGGGAGTGCGGGCAGCGACGACTGCGCATATTGCGGGATCGGTGCGCCGAAGTTGGCCATGGTGGGTGGTGGGCGCGTCCCCGCGGGAGCAGCGTTGAGCGACAGACAGCCAACGTCCAGACAGGGTTGGCAGCTATCTACGGGAGTCTGTGTCGGAGTCGGAGTCGGAGTCGGTGTGAGTGCCTTTGTCTTCTGTTGGGCATGCAATTGTCGGACGTCTCTGGAATGCAGCGAACTTGGGGGGAGGGGGGACAACACGCGAGAGGAGGGCTAGGAAACAGGGTGCGGGCAACGAGTGTGGGAAAGGTGCACAAACGAAGGAATCGGGACGTGGGATTGACAAGCACTGCTGTATGGTACGTCGGGAGGTTGGACGAGACGTCTTAGCAAAATGGTGTTGCTCCGGTCCAGCTACATGGGGGTGTTGAGCCCGGCTGGACTAGCCCTAGCCGCGCCTTTTCTCTCTCGCCTCTCTCCGGCCTGTGCAGTAGTGGCAAGTGGAAAGGGGGTAAAAATAGCCCTTATTCCTGACGGTAAAGTATTGGTGATCCACTCGCGACATCTGGAACCACTTGCGTGCTGCTTACACTGCAATATTGACGATGCCGCGCAGGCCGCTGAACGGCGAACGTGTGCAGGTCGTGAGGGCCGTGGCCTGACCTTGCGACGGTTTCAAGACGGGCCAAGACTGGCTCCTGACGTGCATGGTATTGTCGAGAGCAGACTGGAGAAGGGTTTACTGGAGACGACTTGCAGGGCGGAGTCTGGGGTAGATGGCGTCGTCATGCACGGAAGACTATCATGGATTGTGCATCGGCATGGCACAGCAAATGTCGCACGGTAAGGACAATACCTACGCTGGATTATTCGCACATTCGCACCCGACATCGAGGCCCATATTGTATTGTAGTCAGGACTCAGCGACAAGCGTGGCCGAGGCCGAGGCAGTGCGCGCCTGATACAACCTCATCGAGGCCTCTGCGCGAAACCATGATAAAATGCGGACGGAGGTCAGCTGCTTCGGGCGGCCCTACCACTGCTGCACAGATTGCCCCGGGGTGCGTGACGTCAAGGACCCCTCCCCTGCGCGACTCTATGCGTTATCGTCCTATCTACTACCGCATAGTCTCTTGCAACTGGTCTCGACTAGGCCCAGAGGAGTTTGGATTCCGTTTATCTGAGGGCCTATCGGATGGCCAGGATTGAGCCAT